>JXCR01138939.1:157757-185587 GCA_002079205.1 Phalaenopsis hybrid cultivar | reverse complement strand
ATGTTGGTCCTGAGCCCTTGCAACTAAAAGTTGAGTGCTTGGAACCACTCGTGCGAGTTCTTCACAAAAATGAATCAAGAAGTGGCTTGAAGTTCTACGGGAGGTGGGCTTCATTGCTAGTCCGCTAGGATGGTCAACAAGAAACTCCTAAGGCTAGATCTTAGGTTCTAAGAGTAGAAGACTAAGACCTCACTAAAAATGAGGTCAACATGCTTCTATACGGTAAAACTCAACTTCTTCACTATTTGAGTAGAGACTAAATTCTCACAATTATCGCCATCAATGATAAGACTGCACACATATTTCTTCACGGTACAACATATATAAAACATGTTATGACAGAGTCACTATTTTATCTTCTGGGCTCAATCTCAAGGATCTATCAAAACGCTAATTACAAAATCATAGAACAACAACAACAAAAAAGCCTTAATCCTACAATGTGAGGTCGGCTACATGAATCCTTTCGCTCAATTGCGTCATATTTAGTGTCATATTTTCATTTAGTTCAATTAAATTAAGATCATTTTTTATACAATAAGCCCAAGTCTTCCGAGGTCTACCTCTGTCTTTCTTAACACAAGTCGAATCTAAAACATCTACTCTCCTAATCGGATCATCAGATGGACGACGTTTAAAGTACCGAACCATCTAAGACGACTTTCTCTAATTGTGTCTGTCACAGGAGCTACACCAACCCTATCACGGATATGATCATTTTGCATTTTGTCTCCAAGTGTAAAGCCACTCATTCACCTAATCATTCTCATCTCGACAATACTTAATCATTGAGCGCCATAGAGCATTGCAGGTCTCACCACCGTCTTATAAAATTTTCCTTTCAGTCTATGCGGTACTTTTCTATCACACAAAAGGCCCGAAACATTCCACCACTTCAACCAACCAACTTGAATTCTACTATTAACATCCCCATTTATATCAACATCGCTTTGAACAACGGACCCAAGATATATAAATTGTTCACGCCTTTTAAAAATTTGATCACCCAAAGTCACACTTCTGTCACTAGAGCTGTTACAACTAATTACATTCCATGTATTCAGTTTTAGTTCTACTTAAACGAAGGCCTTTAGACTCCAATGTACATTACATTCCATGTATTTAGTTTTAGTTCTACTTAAATGAAGGCCTTTAGACTCCAATGTAGATCTCCATATTTCAAGTTTTTCCTGAGCTTTTTCTATTGTTTATCCACGAGAAGGATATCATCAGCAAAAAACATACACCAAGGTACATCCTCCTGTAAATGTACATCCTCCTTAAACTCGATCCTTGATGTAATCCAACAGAAATAGGAAAATATTTGGTCAATCCTCCTTCAGTTTGAACACAAATAACAGCTCGAGTATGAATATCTTTAATGACTTGAATATCAACATCTTTGGTCATATCAACATCTTTCTTCTCAAGAACTTTCCAAATAATATCTTGGAACCTTATCGTAAGTTTTTTCTAAATCAATAAAAATCAAATGTAGATTCTCCTTATTATATCGAACCTTATCGTAAGCTTTTTCTAAATCAATAAAAATCAAATGTAGATTCTCCTTATTATCTATGACTTGAATATAAGTCATATCAACACATTTCTTCTCGAGAACTCTCCAAAGGATATCTCTTAAGTTCTAAATCAATAAAAATCAAATGTAGATTCTCCTTATTATCTCTTTTATTATCTCTGAATCGTAAGCTTTTTCTAAATCAATAAAAATCAAATGTAGATTCTCCTTATTATCTCTGAACTTGTCTAAGTCATATCAACACATTTCTTCTCGAGAACTCTCCAAAGGATATCTCTTGGAACCTTAGCAATAAGTCATATCAACACCTTTCTTCTCAAGAACTCTCCAAAGGATATTTCTTGGAACCTTATCGTAAGTTTTTTCTAAATCAATAAAAATCAAATGTAGATTCTCCTTATTATCTCTGAACTTCTCCATCAAACCACTCAAATCAATAAAAATCAAATGTAGATTCTCCTTATTATCTCTGAACTTCTCCATCAAACCTCTCAAAAAATATATAGCTTCCATAGTAGACCTGTCTGGCATAAATCCAAATTGAGTATGAGAAATCTTTGTAATGTGTATTAACCTATATTCAATTACCCTCTCCCATAACTTTAAGTAAAACACATCAACTTAATTCCTCTATAATTTGCACACTCTCGTGCATCCCCTTTATTCTTAAAAATGAGAACCAAAATACTCTTCCTCCACTCCTCGACAATTTAATCCTCTATAATTTGCACACTCTTGTGCATCCCCTTTATTCTTAAAAATGGGGATCAAAATACTATTTCTCCACTCCTCAGGCATCTTTTTAGTTTTTAAAATAATACAACAAAATCATACGCTAAAACAAAATCTAATATGGTTCTATCTTCTTCATAAATCACTCCAAAACCGCATAACCATGAATATTTCTAAAATCTTCTACCAATCCACTGACATGTCCATTTATATCTACTCCAATAATTTTTTTACATTCAAGATGCATTATTTGTATTAATTCTTCTAGGACATTTCAAAATTTTCTTTTAAACTTACATCTAAACCTACTTGAAGAACACAAACACTTATAATATTAAAAACATTAGTATCAACAACAATTTTTAGAACTATTATTTTTATAGCATTATATTTCAAACACTTATAAATAATAATACTTGCATCATTTATAGTGTGACTACAACCTGAATACCAAATTTTAAAACTTAAGCTATCAATCTCCTTAGCCTTTTCTCCAGCCTATTTAGTTTCTCGATTGCATAAGATATTCTTCCTATGAAAAATGTTCCTTCTATCCTTAAAAGCCAAGGTAGGGTCTGTCAATCGAGTAATGATCAATAACACTATAGCTGCACCACATTGTCAATGGATGGCTTCAACTCTACAACTTGCCTTATCATTGTGAGCATGGTTCACCAACTCACATTTTAGCTTCAACTCTACAATGCACCACATATACTCCTTTACAGAAAAACTTTGTAGTATAGGTTGAGGAGTTTAAGAAAGATATATTACTGAAGAATGTGAGAAGAGGTATTTGCACTATATCTCATTTCTCATTTTAGGCAATATAGTGATGATCTTATTCTTCAATTCTCGTTATCAAATACGCTTCAAATTCTCACACCATAAGAAAGTATTCTTCTTGAGTTTTCTACAGCTAATTTGATTCTTTTGCCTTGGGGAACATTCTTGTATTAATAAATTAATTCCAGAATTTGAAATCACTCAACAAATTTGTTTAGATCATTAACCTAATGACTCGGGGCGCTAGAAGGCACCCTTATAGCGCGGGCGCTTTGATTCCGCGGGGCCAGAACCCCCACAATGTTTTGCATTGGCGGAAGTGGGAGCGGAAGCGGGGCAGGATAGCGAACTCACGCAAAGGCGGGGGCAGGCGCGAACTGTCGCGGTCCAGAAAGAAGTTTCCTTTGTTCAGTAGGAGTTTAGAAATTGTTATTCTTTGTGTGTGGAAGGCAGTATTTGTTGTGTTTTCTTTCAAATTTTCTATGTGGAGAGTTTTTCCTGTTGTAGGGCTATATTTGAGTAGGTGGTGGTGCTCCGGTTGTATCCTACTCCAAGGTGATGATGTATCTTCCCTTTTTATCTTCCCTAACCCTTCTTCCCCACTCGTCCTAGTCGTCAGCTTCCTGGTAGCTCCTCTGTCAGCTGCACTCCCACAGCCTTTTTCATTGTTGTCTACACTTCACCGCTCGTTGCCACCACACTGCCAAAGCGCGGGCGAGACTTCACAAATGTTGTCCCACCATCCCAGCTTGCTACTCTACCTTCTAACCTACCTCCCAGCCAGCCAACAGACCATCCTGCCACCCTAACATACTGACCACTCCAATTCACCCTCCAACCCCTGCTGACCCTCTCTTGCAGTCACCACTGTTGTCTAGAGCGGCCAGATTCACCTCGCCGACCTCCATTGCCCTTAGAATACACCTTAAAGATGTTTGATTTTGTCGTGTATGTTTTGTGTTGTTATTTTATGTTATGTTATGTTGTGTTGTAACCCTCTCACATTAATAAAACATTGTTTTTGTGTGTTTTCAATATTTTTCCTACTAGTTTCAATCTCATTTGATATCAGAGCTAGTCTGACCCTTGTCGCATCCTAGGGCTTCTAGCATCTGCCCCCCCCCCCAACCAAAGCCAAATCCAAACGCAAAGTGCTTCGACAGTGATCGAGAAAGTCGTAGCTGAAAAGAGAAAATCGTAGAGTTTTCGATTGGGGACCAGCTACAGGATTAGGTGTGGTGTGGCATGGTTCTCATGGATGCCCGCAACCTTTTGCTGGGAAAACGATGACATTTTGACCAGAGGACTCAACGCATTGAATATAAAAACATGTATTCCTTCACCAAAAATAAGAAGCGCATCACCCTACTTCCTTCTACGGAACCCAAGGTCACAGTATCCCTTATCAGCAGAGCAGCATCAGTGGAACAAGATTTAGTGGCGACACAAAAGAGCGAACAGAGATACCAGCTCCTACGATGGTAGAAATATGACAGAAGTATTTAGGGCCTCACAGCCGACACCATATCACCAACTCCACCACCGAGCAGAAGGGTTTAGGCTACTCTCACAACACACCAGACCAAACCGCCTGTGAGCTACTTTGGGAAAATTCAACCGTACATACAGAACACAGAGTCCCAAAAGATGGGAATGAGGTGAGTGTTTGCTCGTAACTGGGAGATTCTCCAGGTGCCTCGAGAGATAGTGCAGTCACTAGTGAGGTCCAGAGGTGTCTAATGACGAAACAAAGGCATCGACCTATGAAGTCAAAGCTCTCCAACCCCGACAGACTGATGCGAGGAACTAAAAGGCGCCCCTATAGCACGGGTGCTGAAACAGCACCTAGGTACGGGTACTAAATGTGTCCTGAAGCCAAGCGCTTCGATTTCGCAGAGCCAGAAACCCCACGAAGATTGACGTTGGCGAGAGTGGGGCAAGATCGGGAACTCTCGCAAAGGCGATGGAAAGAGCGAACTAGTGCGATCCAGGAAGCAGCATCGCGAGCTACCACAACCGTGAAGTGTTTTCTGGACTCTTCTTGCCTTCACAATCCTCTCTTTTGTGTAGAACTTTCCTTTGTCCAGTGGGAGTCTATAAATTGTTATCCTCTGTGTGCGGGAGCCAGTCTTTATTGTGTTTTCTTTCAGATTTCCTATGTAGAGAGTTTTCCCTTCTATAGAACTGTATCTGAGGAGGTGGTGGTGCTCCGGCTGTATCCTACTCCAAAGTAGCGAAGTATATTTCTTCTTCATCTTCCCTAACCGTTCTCCCCCACTCATCCTAGACGTTGGCATGCTGCTAGCTCCTCTAGCCTCTTTTTGCCCTCACCAGCCGCACTCCCATGGCCTTTCCCATTGATGTCTGCAGTTCCCCACTGGTCGTCCACCCTCGTCCACCCTCCTAAAGTGCGAGAGAGACTTCCCAGTCGTTGTCCCACCTTTCCAGCTTGCTACTGCACCTTCCAACCTACTTCCTAGCCGCCCAACAGACCTTCCCAAGCCGCCAGATCCACCTCGCCAACCTTTAACGCCTTTAGAATACATCTTAGAGATGTTTTCTTGTGTCATGTATGTTTTGTGTTGTTATTTTATGTTGTATTGTGTTGTAACCCACTCTCTACATTAATAAAAGTTTGTTTCTATGTGTTTCCAATATTTTTCCTACTAGTTCAGGTATCCCCAAAGTCATTGTCTCTCCACTAAAGATTCAATGCCAAATCACTAGGATATTGATTTTTCATCACTAGAAACACCATGATATAAAGGATTAACTTCCTTCTCTTGATCCAGTGAGTCATCATTATGGTTACGAGTAACCCTCCTTTCAAATTCAACAAAATTTTGATGTAGTTGGAGAATCTCTCTTTACATATCCAATATTATAATGTCTTGAACACTCTTTTGCATGTTTCTCCTAGGTTGCATGATATCTCTTTCCCATAATTAGGGTTCCGACAAAAATATGAAAGTGGTTTTGGTGGATGAAAAGTGAGAGGGCGAGTTAGGGTTAGGGATGAAGAACGAAGTTAAGGTTTTAATTGGGTAGATGGCATAGGTTATGTAAGTTTTAGGTTTAGGAGCAGGAAAAACAAATTCCTAAATATTTAGGATTTGGTTGGCTCTAATGAGATCAAGGGAGGAGTTAGGTAAGTTGCAAGATGAACATGGAAAGTGAAACAATGACAGTGGCAGAGAAATCAGAGCAATCAGCAATTAGAAAACAAATTGGAAACAAGAAACTGCAGGTTAACAGAAAGGCAAGTAAAGCAGGAGGTGATAGGACATCCAGGAGCGTGCATCACCAAGATCCAATCAAGAACACCTGTAGATCAAAGGATACAACACACAAGCAATGACAGCTATAGAAAAATAATCTTTAATGCATAAACCAAATTGGATTGTGCATCACCAAAGTGGAGCAACATGTGATAGAAATTTATGCTGATGGATGTTGCAAAAACTAGTGTCTATTGCCATTTTAGAATAAAGTAAATCATTTGGATTAGTGGCTCTTTTCATGCATTGGGAAAAAATTATGATCAACTTTTTAAAATCTTTACCTAAGTGGAATGAATTTAAAACTTCATTTGATGGTCTCTTATTGTTTTACTATTCCAAACTTTTTAAGTTGGATAGTAACATATATTACATAATTATATTATGAGAAATATAAAAGCTGATTTTTGAACTCTATCTTTGATATGAAAATGGGGTATAAGTGCCCATACATGAATCCTAGAATATGAAAGAAAAACAAAATGAAAGAACATGAAATGAACGATATAACACATATATCTCCAACTAATTAATTCATAATAATTACTTGGAGATAAAGGAAAATATATATAACAGAAAAGCCTAAAATAGGAAAGAAAATCAATCCAATCCAAATAAATAAATTTAAAATAGGAAAGGAAATAAATCTAATAGTCATAATTATTAACAAGAATAAATTATTTTCTAACAAAATATCATATTTACCTAAATTAATTTGAAAGGGCGTAGGCAAAAAGTAATTTAAACTGGATTCCTTACCTCATCAAGAGTTAGTCCCCCTATCTTTGAAATGCTACCACAAAAAGCAATGTCAACAATGTCTTGCCCCAAGCCATATATCTCAAATATTTGCGCCCCACAGTAGCTGATTTGGTAAAGGGGAAAATCAGCCATAAAATCACAAGTTCAACTATATCTATCTATCTATCTATATCTACAAATTTTTTATTTTTTATTTTTATTTTTATAAAGAAATGGTCGGAGGCTATTATACAAGCCCCGATCATCCCTCATGCGCCTAAGAATTCAAGTACCACACCCTATACACGGGGGGAATCGAACCCCGGACAAGAGGGACTTACAACTGACAAGCGGATGTCCGACCAACTGATCCAAGTACGCGCAGCTATATATATATATATATATATATATAGCCTTACAATTTAAGAGGTCCTTCAAAACCGAAACCACAATAACAGTTTGGAAGTAGGTTATGCAAACCTGGAAAGCAAAGAAATTCCCATCTTTGAAAGAATCTTAAGAAGACCAGATTTTACAGCCTGAAGAGAAAAAAATTAGTAGATAACCTCTATGATAAAAGAAGAAATACGTTTAAAAAGAAAATATTGTCAAGCTAAAAGCTGGAGACTCAACAAAATTATGGCAAATGAAGAAAATTACAAATAATGTAAACAATGAGCACATTTGGATATAAAGCAGTCAAGCAGTATAAATATGTGTACAGCTTACAGATAATTGTCATAAGGTTTCTAAGCTATTTTCAAGAATCCAAGTAAAATGAAGAGGGTATGGAGTTAGCAAGCAGCGTTGGGAGAACAGACATAAGGGTGATTAATTGACAATAGTTTGGAATATGCCCTTTGTGCCAAATATGGCCAAGATCAACGTTGATTAAACAATAAGTACAGCTACTTTTTCTAAAAGAACAATCGAAAATCTTCTTCCATTTTTTTTTGTAAATTTTCTTATTAAGCTATCTATAGCTTGTTTGAACTTCAATAAATATTGTGCGGCATCAGAGATCTCTCCATTTACATTGGCAGTGATCCATTGACTTTCACAAATAAACTAAGCTTATAGAAGGCATAAAGGTTATAATACGATTTGGACAATCAAACAATACCAATTGATTTCAAGCATAAATTTTCAAGAAGAATGGCTACAATCATATTGAAAAATAAAGCAATTTCATTGCTTACAGAATTTAGAATATACAGTAACATCCAAGTAAAACAGCAAAACAAGCACACAAATTAGCACTGAGTGCATGAAGAAGAAATTTTAGAATTTTGTTAACAAATCTATGTAACATTATATTAAATAAGTTATTCATCCATTTTATGAATCTAAAAGCTAAATACTGATTACCGACACAAAGTTTTTAATAACACCAACAGAAAAAACATACTTTCCAGATGAAGGGATACAGTGGGAGATGATGCGATAGAAGGACGTAGCTGAGAAACAAAGACTGCATACATTATTTGAAACAGTAATGAACAAACCTTGCAAAAGTTCCTTTGGGCCTGCTCAATTGTCACCGTGGGCATCTTTCCATTCCTCATCAAATTCACAGTTTTTGAGCTCAACCTCCATTGGCGGCATGTTTCGAAAGCCAAATATGGGCATATACCACTGCAGGTTAAGAAACCAGACTACTAGTTTGAGAATTCCTATTGTTAAATTAACATAGAAATGCGAGAAAAATAAAAAATAAAAGCTAAAAAATGGAGAAAAAGTTCTCAAAATGAACACAGCCTGCTGTTCGGACAGGTGTGTGAAATGAATGAGGACAAAAACAACCATGCCAACATTTTTAAACAGCAATGAGTAATTTAATGAAGAGCATTACAAAGCAATATGACCTGCAACTGCTATTAAAAAAAAAACCTTTCACTCGAGTCTGACCTAAAAATAAATGATTTATTAGTAAAGGTACTAAATTTTTACTGATTGAATTACAGTGGCTGAATAATTTGTCACGCACATTAGTCAATGACAACACCCTGGTAATGACCAACACAACAAAAATTTCTAGATATATTACAAAACATTTTCTCCAAAGAGAGACATACTAGTCGATCACAAGATAAATGAGCGAGTAACAAGACATATAGTAAAAAAAGGCTTAAAATTCTTGAAGAAGTTAGAAATCAACAAGAAAGTATGTAATCACAAAAGAAAGCAAGGGAAGAACTTCACAGGATTTCTAATACTTCTTGAAGTTTAATTCAAAATTATATGCTACATTTACCTAAAAATTGCCATCATCATGATCTTTTAGCCACTTGGTTAAGCTATGGGCTTATTCAAAAATTTATGTTTTCATCAGCTTAGGCAGGTTCGGTTCTTGCTTTAAGCATATTCATTATTAGATCAAGCCATACAAAGGCTTACACACAGAAGAATATAAAAAAATCGATCTAAATTTATAGAAATTGGCTTGGAAACTAAGGTTTCTGGTGCAAAAAAGATTCAGAAAGGCATATGCC
The DNA here is from genome assembly GCA_002079205.1 of Phalaenopsis hybrid cultivar. Lineage (NCBI taxonomy): Eukaryota > Viridiplantae > Streptophyta > Magnoliopsida > Asparagales > Orchidaceae > Phalaenopsis > Phalaenopsis hybrid cultivar. The sequence continues at coordinate 176,018 of JXCR01138939.1, read as the reverse complement.
CATTTTTGGCCACTTCAATTAAATGCTAGCCAGTAGATGAATCATGTACTCCACATCATCAGTCTATATGACTAGAGAAATTGGTTGATGCAATGCGTTCAGGCCAAAGGTTGGGCCACCTAACTTTAGAGAGGCAGTGAGGCTAAACTGAGTCAAGCCAAAAACTATGATGAGTGATGGGTAGAGATGAGAAGGTGAGAGTGAAAGAGGTGATTTGGCGGGACATGGTTGTTTGTGGCTACGCTTAATGAGAGGGGGAACTAAAGTCTGCTAGAGCGTCTCATGAGGAGCGAGGAGAAGAGATGGGGAGTGGTCACAAAGTGATTCGACAATGTAAGTAGGTCAATGGCAAGCTCAGGCTAGGAAGCTAGTCTTTGAGTGGGGAGCTGAGAGGCTAGTTTTTATTATTACTACTTTTTTTTCTTGGGTGGTGGGGGTGGGGTGGGGGTGGGGGTGGGGGGCACGGGTAACATAACAACAAGGATGTCGTAAAAACAAGGGGGAAATGGGGTATACAAATAACAACAAGACACCGTGAACGGGTAGCACAACTGCAAAACAAAGTTAGGAGGGTTTTGTATGAAGAAGAGAAAAAATGGGGTCTACAAATAACACAACAGGTTACCACAGAACTTGGTAGGTTTTCTATTTTAATTTCTACTTTTGTTGTGCAGATGAGATTATAGATGGGACAACAAGAGGATGGATAGATTGTCACTAAATAACAGACAAGGGGTAGAAAACTAAAATATTAATAAATTTATAATATCTTTATATTTAGAAATAAATTATTTGAAAGAATCAACCTTTCACAAATAACTTTGTCTCTCGTACATCTTGAATTACATGCCATCTCAAGTTGCGTGTAAACTTGCACTTCACTTTCTTTCAAGGATTCAGATGATATAAGTGATCTTCGCAAACATTTTCAACATTCCTAACTATAGTCACAATCAGTTTTGTGAACAGGTAACATTTGAGCAATTTTAAAAGTGGTTGAGGCCTTTTAAGCTTGGTTTGCGTGACATCCCATCAATTGTTCACCAAATTGCAACGTGTAATGCATTAAGGATGCGAGAGGGTCCTTGCTGGGTATTTTTGGCACTCCAAATGTATCAACATGATATGTTATGCAAACATGTAGAAATTTGAAGTGATTTTGACAGCAATCAAGGCAATTCAAATTCATCTTACGTGACATTGCATCTGTTGTCCATCATTAGTGTCATATTTGATCAAGTAGAGAGGAGAAGAGAATCCACAGGTCAACATGCATATATAAATTAAAAACTTTAAGTCCATATTAAATATATGTTAACTAAATTAAAAGTCTTATGATCCATTTTAATACCTTAAATTGCAATTGTTATGTACTAATGCTACAATGGATCTTTAATAAAATTATAAGCATAGGGTTTATATGGCAACGAACGAGATTTAAGAAAATAAGATTTTAGTAAATCAAGTAAATTTGAATTTAGTAAATTCGGTAAAGCTAAAATCCTAAAAATTGTTTGGCGACAAATTTAGTAAATCATGTTAACCGCTTGATAACTTTTATTAAAATTTAAAAGGTTGTTATGTATGTTAGAAAAATAAATTTATATTAAATTTTAATTATTTTAATTATTATTAAAGTAATTGAATTCAATTTAAATCTTATTTTTATTTATGCTAATTAATAATTAATTATGTACTAAATTAATTAATTATTAATAATTTTTATCAAACTAATTATTAATTAAGCAATAATTTAAAATTAACTAATTAAAAATTAATTACTTTTTAATTAAATTAATTAATAATTACATTGAATTTTACTAAATAATTTAAAACTTAAAATGTATTTTCATTCATTAATTAAATATTAAATAATTACACCATATTAAATATATGTTAACTAAATTAAAAGTCTTATGATCCATTTTAATACCTTAAATTGCAATTGCTATGTACTAATGCTACAATGGATATTTAATAAAATTATAAACATAGGGTTTATATGGCAACAAACGAGATTTAAGGAAATAAGATTTAGTGAATCAAGTAAATTTGAATTTAGTAAATCCGGTAAAGATAAAATCCTAAAAATTGTTTGGCGACAAATTTAGTAAATCCTGTTAACCACTTGATAACTTTTATTAAAATTTAAAAGGTTGTTACATATGTTAGAAAAATAAATTTATATTAAATTTTAATTATTGTAATTATTCTTAAAGTAATTGAATTCAATTTAAATTGTATTTTTAATTATGCTAATTAATAATTAATTATGTACTAAATTAATTAATTAATATTAATTTTTATTAAACTAATTACTAATTAAGCAATAATTAAAAATTAACTAATTAAAAAATAATTACTTATTAATTAAATTAATTAATAATTACAATGAATTTTACTAAACAATTAAAAACTTAAAATGTAGTTTCATTCATTAATTAATTATTAAATAATTACATGTATATTTACCACATAATAACAAACTTGATAATATATTAATTAACTATTAATTATTTATCAATTAAATTAATAAACCTAACTTAAAAAATAAGGGATAATTACATACAAAGCACCTGAAACATTTTTACTTACAAATCAAGCCCCCGATATTTTTTTAAACCATTGAATCAAAGCATTTACCTTGTGTCATGATCAAACTATTAGGAAATTGATAAAAATGAAAAATATGGATTGGGGTCTTATCATGAATTTTGATATTTAAGTGTGAATATGAAAAATTGATGAAATAGGGTGCTTGATTTATAAGAAGAAATGTTTCGGGTGCATTGTATGTAACTACCCCTAAATATACATTAAAATTAAAAACTATTGAAGTTATCTCCCCTTCCCCTCTCGGCCCGTACATCCTATTTTCTAGTTTCGCCCAAACGCCCTTCCTCTTTCTACCTATAACCCTCACTTATGTTCTTTCCCTCCCAATTTCGCCCAAAACTATCGCCTTCGTGACTGAATCTTGCGATATAGTTGTAATTAGAGCTAACTGGGAAGGCAACAATGGGATCATGGCATACAAAGACGCAAAATCCCATCGTTCTCCTTAAGTCATTATGATCCCGCCCAAAACCATGAGGAAGGTAACTTCACATCTTCATTTTCACGGGAATCACACGCCCCGACATTAAATCCACAACGCCAAGTTAAATCCACCAATTTGGAGGATTTAGAAAATCCCAGATTTACGGAAGAAATTCAAATTTACTGCAGTCGAGAATTTATTTTGTCCAAAAAGATCGTATGGCGATATTTAGCTTAAATCTAGGTTACATCCCAATCTCAATCCATTGTCAGATGGGCCCATAGAGTACAATTTATGACGATCCATATAGACAAATAATCTACTTAATCATTCCAAATTAATAAGTGTAAGGATTTGTTGTAAGGCCTTTAAAATTAAAGACTAGTTTGTTTTTAAAGAAATGGATTGGCAATGTTGAGTTGTGCTCGGGTCTCTACATCATCAACGGTACTTCACCACCACGACCTCGCTACGGACATTTGTCTACCTATCATTCTGTCTTCAATTCTAGTGTTAATAAAGATTCTGAGATCATGTTATGGTATTTTCGTCTCGGTCATCCAAATTTTATATATCTTGCAAAACTATTTCCAAATTTATTTATCAATAAATATGTCCATTCTTCTCAATGTGAATTTTAACAACTTGTCAAACACACTCGCACGTCATTTCCACGTGTTAGTTACACCTCATCCCGGTCCTTTGCACTCATTCACAGCGATATCTGGGGCTCATCCCGTGTTACAACCCTTATCGAGACTCAATGGTTTATCTCCTTTATTAATGAACACACTCGACTAACGTGGTTATTTCTTATGAAAGATAAATCTGCAATCGATCACATAATAAACAATTTTACTAAATGGTCCAAACACAATTCCAATTTTCCATCCAGACACTAAAGACTGATAATGCAAAGGAGTACTTCGCTTACGTCTTCGGCTCTTATCTCTCCTCTAAAAGCATCCTTAATCTCAGTTCTTGCGTCGACACTCCTCAACAAAATGAGAACGCCGAATGAAGAACCGCCACGATCTCGAGGTGGCCGGCTGCCTCATGTTTTCCTCTAACGTGCCTAAGGTTTTTTGGGGGGACGTTGTATCCACTGCAGTATACCTCATCAACAGGATGACTTCTCAGATCCTCAAATTTCAAAGTTCAGTCCAATTCCTTCTCAAATCATTTCCCCACACCAAAGAAATTACCCAAAATCTACCTACTAAAGTATTTGGTTGCTCCTCTTTTGTTCACGTCCATTCACACAATCGCAGCAAACTTGACCCAAAATCTACCAAATGTATTTTCATCGGCTACTCGTCTCTTCAAAAAGGGTATAAGTGCTACTCTCCTCTCACAAGAAAAAACCTACAACACTATGGATGTCACCTTCTTTGAAAATAAGCCTTACAACCCCGATTCTAATATTCAAGGGGACTTTAAGAGAATATTAGACTTGGGGGGACAACAAGTTCATACCACAACACACCAAATCCTCGTCCCTTGAACCGTACTCATTATTTTCCGACTCGAATTCAGCAAGTTCATCCAACTCACGTGAAACTGTACCTAACAATCAGTCTTTGTCTAGTCCTCAAGTGTTCAACTCGCACATAGATCACCAAACACATCCAACACCAATCCAAGAGTCATAACCGAATCCAACTCCTATAAAAATCCACTCAGGTACGAACACACTTGAACATGAATTCATTATACATATGATTGATGACTTCGACATTCCAATTGCTTTAAGGAAATGTGTTAGGTCCATCTGATCTCCACTCAGGTACGAACACACGATGCATCTGATCTCCAACTTTGTGTCATATGAAAGATTATCTTCAGCTTACCGAGTCTATGTCACTGCATTCGACAATACACAAATCCCAAACACCATTGATGAAGCTCTCAAACACCCAGGGTGCAAAGCGGTCGTCAATGATGAGGTAAGAGCCCCACAAAAGAATGGTACATGAACTGTTTCAGACCTGCCAAAGGGAAAAAAAGCAATCGGTTGCAAATGGATCTTCAAAGTCAAATGCAAGGCAGATGATACAATTGAGAGATTAAAAACACGTCTCGTAGCAAAAGGTTTTTCATAGTCTTACGGTATTGATTACCAAGAAACCTTTGCCCCTGTGGCCAAACTTAACACCATCAGAATCATTCTCACTTGCGCCAAATGAAGACAGACAGCTACATTAACTCGACGTGAAATATGCTTTCTTAAATGGCGATTTGGAAGAAGAAGTTTACATGGAAGCATCTCCCGGACTAGAAGCATCCTTTCCAGGCAACAAAGTCTGCAAACTCCAAAAATCATTGTACGACCTCAAAAATCATTCCAAAAATCATAGATTTGCAAGATCCGTGACAAAACACGGGTATACTCAGTGTTAGACAGATCACACTCTCTTCGTAAAAACCTCTCCCGAAAAGAAGATTGCAATTCTAATTGTATAAGTCGATGATATCATTCTCACTGAAAATCACGAAGAACTCACAAATCTGACAAAGCTTCTCACTCAGAAATTCGAAACCAAAAACCTCGGAAACTCAAAATTCTTTCTCAGCATGAAACTAGCTCGATCAAAACGAGAAATATTTGTGTCACAACGAAAATATACATTAGATCTGTTGAAGGAAACAAGTATGCTCGGTTGCAAGCCCGTCGATACTTCAATGGATCCCTACAAGAAGATCAGCACTGAGAAAAATAGTGCAATTGTGGATAGGGGGAGATACCAGCGACTCGTGGGGCGACTCATCTATCTCTCACAAGCATGACCACACATTGATTTTTCTGTTAGTGCTGTTAGCAAATTCATGAACAGCCCTACGCAAGAACGCATGAATGCAGTCTACAAAATCATGAGATACCTCAAGATGACTCCAGGCAAAGGACTACTATTTCAAAGGAATAAGGATCGAAGTATGAAATGTATTTAGATGCAGACTGAGCAGGGGATGTCTCGAACCGACGATCGACTTCCGGCTATTGCACTTATATTTGGGGAAACCTAGTCACTTGAAGAGCAAAAAACAATATGTGGTATCAAGAAGCAGTGCTGACGCTGAATTCAGAGCTCTTGCACTCGGTATCTGCGAATGAATGTGGATTCAAAGAATACTCAACAAACTCGGAATACTAACTGAACAACTGTCGAACTACAATACGACAACCAGACAACCATCAGCATTGCAAATAATCTAGTACACCATGACAGAACGAAACACATAGATATCGATCAACAATTCATCTCAGAAAACATTGATAGAGTTGTCGGATTTGCATACATTCTTTCCTGACATCAAACAGCAGATATCCTCACTAAGTCTTTCCCAAGAATTAACTTTGAAGAATTATGTAACAAGTTAGACATATACAATCTGTAAAACCCAACTTAAGAGGGAGTATTGAAAGATCTCGAAAATACTAATGATTATATTCCATATTTGTTATAACTCTTTATTTAGAATGTTAAAAATTATATGAGGGATCTTGAGAATCTATATTTATTTCTCCTTAAATTAGAGAGACTAGTTGTCTCTTATATTTTGTTATTATTTATTTCCTTTTCTATTGTATTTTGTTTTTATTGTTTTCCTTACCAGTAAGCCTTGTAATAGGTATTTATACCTCTTTTGATTCAATAAAATTAAGTCCTTTCATATCTTTTCACAGGGTAATTTAGTATTTTGTCCCTCCTGGTATATTATTTTGCTCTTTGTTGTCCTAGCCCCTCCCACATTAATTCTAGTAGAACAGTTTGATCCCCTCAAAAAAGAGGTTGGTTCCGCCCCTACGCATGTAGAAGCAAACGAGCGAGTGATGCCAACAAGCTGATCTGATTTGGATGATATTAGTGGAATTCATGTTGGACGGTTGAAGTGGAGAAATGAATCGGGTCTATGGTGTGATAACAAAATACTTCTTAGACTTACAAGAAAATTTTATAAGATAGTGGTGAGACCTAGGAAAAATCTATGGCATGGAATCTTCGTTTGTAAAAGAGAAGCATAAAATAAAGTTAAGTGTTGTTGAGATGAGAATACTGAGGTGAATGAATGGTTTTACATTTAGATGCAATCTGTAAAATGATTACATTCGTGAAACGGTTGGAATAGCCTAAATCAGCACTAAATTAAAAAATGGTAGCCAATAAGACGGTGGAGAAAAGGGATTCACATAGTTGATCAAGCTTAAGCCGGGCTCTCCAATCGGGTTTCGAGTGGACTTGTTCAAAAAGATAAAAATGAAAATGTATATCTTAACTGTGGACTTGCTCAAGAAATGAACAAAGAGATGAACTTGCCAACTAGCTTTCAAGATTGCCCGCCAGTCGAGCTTAAGGTAGGCTCTCCAATCAGGTATCAAGCGAACACACTAGCCAAGTTCGAGGAATCAACCAGCCAAAAACAAGGCAGATTTGACCGTTAACTAAAGATAGAATATTTACAAAACTTAAATAGAAAGCTACTCTAGATTGTTACCAAACTTGTCGAACCAATCCAATCTATGAAGCCGCCCAAATCCAAAGTAGCTATTCGCCAATGTTATAAAGAGGTGCAGATATTCTTCTAAATCCAATGTCGGACTACTAATCCAATTTTGAATCTGTGCCTAAGGAAATTGCCTTTATTTTTAATATTATTATGTATTTACTACATGTATAGATTATCCGGTTACTTTTCATATATTATGAAAGATCTTAGATCCACATCCATAAATAAAAAATATCAGAGAGAGCCAAGGGTTTTGAATTTTACCTCCGTATTCTGTGCTTCTATGCCAATACAATGGATTTTTTTTTTCTTCTTTATTTATATCTCTGTTTTCAACGTTTCTCGTTTCCTTTGTGTTAATAAGGTTCTAGTATAACCAAACGGACAAAACATGATCAAACAGATTGAACAAACTTATGACGTGGAACCAAATAAATAAGAAGATGCTTTCAGAAAGAAAAACCATATCACCTGGCACCGTATCCAATCAAGCATGCAAACTGATGGGTACTAAAACACTGAGCTGTATCAGCAACAATCGAAGCTGACATGCGTAAGCCATTCTGAATCAGATGTTGGTGGACAGCACCCACAGCCAAAAGCATGGGAATGGCAGGCCGAGTTGCCTCCTGGCCAAGCAAACAAACAACAAAATGTAACCACGTTAAAAAGCTCCAAAGAATATGCCCAAAATAATTCATAAGAAAACAACCAAGGTAAAACTGTGTCGGCTTCTGTGTGTTAATATAGAAATTCAATTATTATAGCTACGTTGTAAGAAAAAAAGATTAATTAAAAATATCAGTGCAAGAAGAAGAACCTTGAGTCACTTACTACTAGAATCAAAAGGCGACCAAGTCTTAATTACTTTTACAGTTACAGCCAACATGTTCAGAAGTTCAATCCCAAAAATGAAAACTTGATCCTTAAACGAATATAACAAGCAGACTAACTCAACAGAGCAAGCTGCCTAAATATGCAATTTAGAAAAGGTGTGAATGTTTTCTGATTATATTGGCATGAGGATACCTCTGGCCAACTATGCCCGACAATACACAACTCCTTACATAAACGACAATTAAGCATATTCACGGAGACATAAAAACACAATAAAAACATGTAATCCATTGAATGATAAAGTTGAGAAATTAAATGACTCACAAATCACAAAGGAAACTTCAAAACCTCATGCAGCCATCAAAATAGTAGCAAGTACTGAAACTTTAACACACATTGCACTAAATAAACGAACGATTGACAAAAAGACGTCAGCATTTAAAACTACAAAGACTGTTGGAAGGTTTAAAGAGGTAGTTCGACCACACAAAATCCAATGACAGTTATGGATGCATGTCTTGAGAATAGAAAAATTAATTGAAAGGGAAATTAACGCGAGGAACTACTAGTCCTTTGACTTCCTTGGACTAATAATTAGTCCTATTAAATTTTATGTTTTCAAATTATTAAAAAGATTATTTTAGCCTCAATGAATTTATCTTGAACCGGATGTAATGCCCCGTAATTGGAACCGGCTACCAACAATTCAGCTGAAGTCAATACTAGCAACTTGTATTATCAGAAGAGGAAACAAAAGAAAAGGCAGGGTGAATCAAGCAAGATAAATACAGAGCGAGACAGAGAGACACAATGGACAAAGCCAAGCAAATTTAACGTTGCAGCAACAGCAGGAATGCCTGGAAGGTTGAGCACAAAAGAGCATAGAGCATGAGAGAGAGAGCAAAAAATTGCTAGAGAAGTTGCACTGTGAGCTCTTACAGCTCTTTGTGAATGACGATCAAGCATGAGATGAGTCTATAGGTGACCTAGCATGCACGGGAGAGGCAAGAGGATTTTCATGTGCAAGGGGATAAAGTGAGATTTAGCATGCAGATTGAACAAAGAACTATGCTTGATCCGGTGTGGACGAGCACTAAAGAGTACAATGCCCACATTGATGTCGCTCGAAACAGGTAAGCGTTTAACTAGATTTCAAAAAATTATAAGCCCTAAATTTAGACAATATTGAAAAATTAATAATACTTAAAAGTGGATTTTTTTTATAGTACTTCTAAGAGAGAAAAAAATTATCGACAGTCGAGCATCGAAAAAAGTTTAGATGTGACTTTCAAATAGGATATTGATTTAATAATTTCGAAAAGAATATAGTTATTTATTTCATAAAATAATATAAAGCTAACCTTAGATCATTATTCAAGAATGATGAATTTTGAAAGATAAGAGAAATACAAATTTAGGAAATTAATAGATAAATAAATTGGGAAGTTAAATTGATATTAAACTACTAAAATTGGAAAATTTATCAAAATTACTGATCAAATTACAATGATATTTTATTACATAAAGTATATATGTACAAGTGAAATAACAAAAGAAAATAATAATAAATGTATATAGATTTAAAACAAAATAGGTACAACTATTGTTGATATGAAGGTAACAAATAAAATAAGTTAGCACTGAAATTATAGCAAATAAAGAAAAAATGAAAAAGAATATTAATGCTTAGTTATAAAATTTTAATAAAAAGTTGTAAGATTAATAATTTAGTTAAGTTAATATGTTAAACTTAAAATGAAGTGTTACAATCATAGTTAAAATGATATAATTAAAAAACATAAAGATTAATATCAGAATAATTAAATAGTGTGATATCGGGAGTTAACTCAACCAACGCGATGGAAAACAATATTATTAAGCAAATAATAATGGAGACAATCAAGACTCGAAACAACAAAGAAAACATGACAATAAAGACAGGACTAGTCCAATCAGGCTACAGCCTAGGAAGAATATCCGTGGATGTTGACGATGAGATAGGCGCGACCGATGACTGTAAGCGGAGAGAGCAGCAGGTTCAAGTGGCTGTTGGAAGGTGGAGGGCAGCAATTGCGCGTGGCTAGTAAAAGGTGGAGCAGTAGGGGTTGCAGCGTTGGCGAGCAGCAGGTAGTGGCTGCCAGAAGGGTTTGGAGGGAAGTTGTACATGTCTGCAGACTATTAGAAGGTGCGGGAGTGGTGAACGGCCTGCCAAGAGGTGCAAGGAGTCGGCAACCTGTAGAAGGATGTCGAAGAGGTTGACAAGTGGCTTGGAAGTTACAGGAATCAACGACTTGCGGGAATGAAACATCCTATTTTCTTAACCGGAAAAGAGGAAACGAGAAAAACTAAAAAGAAGAAGAAATGATGAGTCAGGTAACGAAGAATAGAGGAAGAAAAAAAAAACAGTTTGAAGTTGAAGAGGGAGAGATGAAGTGGCAGGTTCAAGTAGTTAAAGGGATATTTCTGGTTATAAATCCATGCGTAGGGGGATATTTCTGGTTATAAATCCATGCGTAGGGGGATAGTGGAGGTGAGTCAACTTACCTGGTAAGTCGAACAGCGAGAGCGAGAAACGATAGACGCCAATTAGGGCATCCCGCAGCCATAGGTAGCGACGTCGATGGACGACAACATCTTTGTTGAGCAAGGAGAAGGAAGAGGGTGGCGGTGGCAGCGTTGAACATTATTGAGTTGTCGAAGAGGAAGAGGTTGAGGGTCGAGCGAGGGAGGAGGCGCAAGAGTAGAGTCGTACCCTAGCCTACCAACAAAGAAGAAGAAGAGAGGAGAGAGCATCATAGAGGAGGAAGATCGAGATCGTGCGGGCGGAGAAAGAGAACCAATTTAGCATAAAAAGAGGAGACAACAAGCTAGCGTGCGAATGAAAAGAGATCCATGCGGCTAGCTGAGCCCAGCCGAGCTTTTGGTAAGGTAAGAATTATAAATTTTGTATTTTAATATTATATATTATTTGGTTCATATGTATGTAATACCCATAAATATTATCATCATAATAATAATAATATGAAAGATTTATAATAAATTTAAAAACAAAGTTTACAATTACCTATCCGAGTGGACATTTATTGGATATTGAATAAAATCATAAATGTTGATTTAGTTAAAATTTTGACAGTCAAATTAAATTAACATGAATACTTAAAATAAAGCTTTTAATCAATAATTAAAGTTACATAAGTAATAAAGAAATTAATTAAGATAATTAGTAATACGCTTAAGATTACATTTTTGCGATATTATAGGCAGCTAACTATTGAAAGTAAAGATTAAACAATTCATTCAACTTTGAAGTGTGTACTTGTACTTTTAATCTATAGTAATAATTTGTTTCTTCACAATGTTTTGCAGTTGATGACACATGCACATATTTTATTCTGTTTGAGATATTTTTCTTCATCAGTAATATTGTAATGAATATTCTAGCTACTTAATCTTATGTATTTAACATATGTTTTATATAGTATACTTAAATAAATGTGAAAAATACACGAATGAGATGCTTATATTGACTGTTTGTATGTGTAGGAGTGACTATGATGGAGTCACTCCTTTATAGTAATAGTGAGGGAACACTAAGGGTCTGTTTGGCGAAGCCGCAGATTCTCAGCTTTTCAGCTGCAGCTGCGCTGCCCCAGGAAGCAGCTGTGGGGAATCAGCTGCGGGGAAGCTGACTGTCTGTTTGGTGCAGCTGCGTGAAAAATGCTGTAAGCCAGCTGTTTCATGTAAAAATAAAAATGACCAAACTGCCCCTAGTTAAAACTGTTTTAAATTTTTGATTTATTTGTATAAATATGGGTTTAATATACATAAAATTTTTAAAAAAATTATTTCTTAATTAATTAAATGAAATATATTATTTTTAATATTCGTTTTTATAGAAATTTTTTAAAAAAATTTTGTAATTTTGAAAACATATAGGTTTAAAATTTATCTTTATCTATATATCAGTGTATACAAATATTAATTCATCTGTACATATAAAAATTTAGAAACATATATTTTAGAAGAATTAGATCAATTACATAAATACAACATAATTCTTGTCTCAACATGTTCGACATCTATACTTACATAGTCTCTTGAGTAACACTCAATTTTTTAACATCATATAGTGCATGGCAATCTAAACAGCTTCTAGCTAAATGCAAATAATATAGGGCATTTTAATCCGTAAAATGATCTTCCATACCCATCTATAAAAAGCTTTAATCATTAAAAAAGTTATTTATTACATCATCAGTGCCAATAAAGTAACTTCTATTATCAAACACTCGTAAGTTACAATTATTTTGTCTTTCTAACAAATTGCAAATGAATCACATATTAACCAACGCATTAGTAATTTGTTCTCGAATGGCGGTCATTTCAGTTGCACCTTCCCCTTCCTTAGTACAAATGGTTAATTGTTCGCTGTCATCTCGTAACATAGAACTACCCATTTGATTTTCAGATGGGTCTTCAACTAGTTCCCGTTGATTTGCTTCAGCATTGAGGAAATCCACGTCATATCGAGACGGGTGTCGCCTAATATAATTGTGTATTGTCATCGTTGTTATCACAATCTGAACCTGCTTTGGAAACGGGTAAGGAAGCATATCACGTAAGATCACCCAGTTCTTCTTCCAGACACTAAATGTCCGCTCGATGACGCCTCGCAAAGAGGAATGTCTTTGTTGAACACCTTTCTGTTTCTTGTAACATTACTTGCTCGTTCAAAATCAGGTATATGATATCTCGTATCAGGATATGGTTTGAGATACCCTCGCTGCAACGGATAACCGACATCCACCAAATAATACTTTCCTGTAAAATGTTGAACCTTGAGTTCCACATTTAAAAAAAATACAATAAATATTTCGCGGCACAACATACCTTGAGGAGGATGGGGAAAGTTATAATGAGGATTCCGTGTTGCACTCTTGAAAATCCTACTAGCATGGGCACTACCCTCCCAACCAGACATGATAAATGTGAAACACATATTAAAGTCGCAAACTGTCATGACATTTTGCGTTGTGGTTCCACTACGTCCCATAAATGCAACTTTCTCATCATTTGAAACCCGTGCATCCACATGTGTTTCATCTATCGCACTGATGCAATCCTAAACATGTAGCTCTAGTAATTAATTAATTCATGTCCTACATTCATTTTAAACTTCATTAATATAAGATTACATCAGTACCTTAAAGAATGGCATGTAGCGTCGATCTTGGCGAATCTCTGTAGGAGTTCGTGAAAATGTTGGATCTATTGGCTTTATGACTTGTTTTGCGAGGCTCACCAAAGCACTCAAACCCACTGAGAAGTACCTGTTAATCGTCTTTGATGAGTGTTGGAATCGTTCCATCGCACCATGCATTGACTCGTTCTGTGATAATATATAAAGAGTAATCGCCAACACCTCACGGTTAGTCATTCTCATGGACCCATAGAGTCCATGAGATCCTACGAGTTCTGCTAAAAGATCTATAAAAACTTCTTGTGTCATGCGGAACAAGTTGTGAAATCTTGTGGGATGTCCGACAAGCATTTCCGCTACCCATTTGTCTCCAAATTGTGATGATGTGTAACAGGGTGAACGACCGATGTATGTGCTGTAATACTCTACGAGCAAGCTGATAGCTACGTTTCTCCTTCTACGACGTACTTGGTTTGGGTCCATAATGATTTATACTTGACATATTTTGACAAAGAAAAATAAATTATTAAACTAATCATCATTAGGAACAGACCTATAAAATTTAACATGTAACAAGTAATAACACAAGCATTCAGTGTAGATGAGAGATACGAAATTCTAATAAACGTAAATCAACGGATAAGATTCACGCAGTTTTCATGAAGACAGTTATATGTAAAAAACAAAATAAACTGAAAAGTCTCGATGAACAACAGTTCAAATAACCATATCTTCTCATAAACTGTTCAAATAAGGATATATCAACTAAAAAAGTCCATTCAAATTTTCCCACGCTCATTAAAATGTCGTAGATACGACACGCTTCGCTCTTTGGCAATTGCTGTGAAAAAATCTCTCTGCACCGAATCTTGAAGCAGCTCAACAGCAAAGTAGTATAANAGAAATTCTAAGTAACGTTTATCAACGGATAAGATTTACGCAGTTTTCATGGAGACAGTTATATGTAAAAAATAAAATAAACTGAAAAGTCTCAATGAACAACAGTTCAAATAACCATGTCTTCTCATAAACCGTTCAAGTAAGGACATAGCAACTAAAAAAGTCCATTCAAATTTTCCTGCGCTCAAAAAAATGTCGTAGATACGACACCCTTCGCTTTTTGGCAATTGCTGTGAAAAAATCTCTCTGCATCGAATCTTGAAGCGGCTCAACAGCAAAGTAGTATAGCTCATCATCCGCTGCAATACTCGGATCCTGCTCTAGAATAGCCACAACCTCATTAATTGACGTTTTCTGCACTTTATGGGGGGCATCATTGGAAGAATCCATTAGACATGATATCTGGTTTCTGATAGACGCAACTCCACCCTTTTTCTTACTCTCGAACCTAGATCGCTTAGAGCGGTTTGTAGATTGAATCTTAGTGGGACCTGGACTTGGGAATTCAGGTGAATCATCTGATAAGCTGACAGCAACATTGTCCTGTGTTTCACCAAATCCCATCTCGCTGGGAGCGCATGCATATTTCCCTGCGGCAACGACACCCCCGAACATTAGGTCTAACTTCTCCTAATCTGTTTCAATCCCACAAGTTTTATACTTTTTTGTTGCCGGCACCACCTGGAAAAAACACCCAAATCATTTTGTTCAGTCCTGAAAGAGAATTATATTATACAAATTATGAAAAATAAAATTTAATAACCGCGAGCCTTTCTGCCCACCACTCTTCCGAAGCATCAATGGTCCGCTTTATTGGATCCCAACCCAAACCAGTTGAACCACGCTTTAAATCTTTCCAAATTTTTCAATCTTTCTTTAGTTGATCCCACTTGTTTTTCATTTGCAGCCTGTCGTACTCCCGTCCAGTGGAGTCTTTAAAATTTTAATGATATTATGTCAACCTTCTTTATTGAAAAACGTTGTTGGTCTATTGCCGAGTTCAGTTTCTTTGATACAGAGGTCGCAAAACAACAAATTGATTTCCTTTTCCAGAGTGCTGGTGAACCATGTACTTTAGTTTTACCAGTCATGTTACTACTACGATGAAGCAAAGAAATGAAACACAACAATAGAGTATTCGATTAAAAAAATGATAAAAGAAAGCATAAAAATGNTTGATTTTGTGAAGATGACTGTAGCAATTAAGAACAATGGAGTTGGAATTGGTTCTCCCATCCTCATATTTTGCAGAGTTCTTGGCCATTCAGATGACCCAGAAAATGATCAAGGCGAGGAAGTGTAACTTATGCTCTTTATAGTCCAACCAGCAGGCCTCCAAAAATCTCTAAGTGCAAAGACGATGACTTAGAAGAAAGTGAGCCAAGGTAGCTTTCCAGACTGCAGTGGAAAATGGAAATGTGAGAAAGAGGTGTTGCAACTTTTCTTCTTGAGAGCAACATAACCAAAACTCCTCAAGCCTTTTAGTTTATTCTTTTGTCCCATATGAGCTTGCCTCAAGAGTTCTCCTACCATCTGAAAGAATGATTGTGGATGAAAGCATTGAGAGTTTGACTAGTAGGGTTCTTAGTGACCAATTTTTTAGGTTGGGAAGGATCAAAATGGATATTTATTATATCATTCAGAGTATCAACATCCACAACTGTGCATTTATCTTGTATTACCTTATATCAGCTCATGTAAGAACTCAAAGATGAATGCCTTAATTAACATAAGAGGGCAGAGGAGACTTACAGAAGAGGAGGGTGATTTGAGGAGGAGGAGGCTCACTGGAGTACTTTTCTTCATTCTTATTCATTTGCTCAAGTAGTAATATATAAGTGTCAGAGTGTGTGGAGAACATGTGTGTCTTGCAGAGTGCAAGAGAAATGCCTATTTATAAGATGCAAAGGTGAGACTCCTGATGCATGAAAATGTTAACTGAAACTTAGGACTATTTTTATACATTTCTATTGATGATATTGCACTTTAAGAAAGTTATAATAGGTAATTCAAGTGAGGATACTAGAAGGGGATTTGGAGCTGAATGATGAAAAGTGCCACCAACGCTTAGGCGTCGGTTCATTGGGCGCCTAGGCACCAGTTCGTGCCCTCTAAACCCGTTTTGATAGCCTTTAAAATCCAATCATTAGGCACTAGGTGTCATGATACCATTGCTTATGCACCTGATACTTTGGCACCTAAGCACCCATGCAAAATGTAGCAAATTGAGAGCTTAGCGCCTAGGTGCCAGTAACTACCTAGAGCAGTTGCTGCATTTTGTGACCCAAAACATGAAGAAACATGTATGGGGTCGTGTAGGGATGATGGGGAGTTGTGGAAGCTGTTGTAAATTTTTTATATATAACAGAGAAATGCATGCTTAATTGATTAATGCTTGTGGGATTACTTAGTAGCTATTGTTTGGAGTTCCTTGTTCTAGTGTGGAAGGATTGATATTGGCTCATTACTTGGGGGCTTTATTTTTCTTTGGGGAACCATAGTTTTTCTTCTAAGTGCTTGATACACTGAAAATATATGCATTTTTAGATCTATATTTTATACTTAGTTTTGGTGATATTGCACTTTAATGGAAGGTATTTTGATGTTTTCTTATAGGTTGTTGATTTTTAGGACTTAAAGCAAAATGAATGGAATTTAGAGTCAAAATGACGTTTTTTAAAATATACTCAGCGCCTACCGCGCTAAGGGCAGCGCTGACGGTGAAAAACAACAGAACAGATTGAGAAGTTTGCTCAGCACCGACAATGTAAGAAGAGCTCCAACGACGCCTTTATACAGAGAGTAGTTAATTAAATTGCAGGACACTGGCGCCGACGACGCCAATGTCAGTTCAGCCCCTGTTTCTACAAGATTCGATGTATTTGGACAATTTTTGAAGAGATTTTAGAGGCACCTCTTGGAGAACTGACCCTAAGATCTATTCGGGGCTAAAATTCATCAGGAAACACACTCCTCACTCCTTCACTCCTTCATGTTCTTTTTCTCCATTCTTCATAATCCATTTTCATTCAACCACCACATTGGAGTCAATATTAGTGAGTTTTCTTTTATAATTTAGAGTTTGTATGGTGAGATTAAGTGTGAAACTCTCTGTAAGAGTGTTGGAGAAGGGGAAAAGTGAGATATCTTCTTCCTGCATTTCTAGGTAAAGGCTACAAGGGATTTGCTTTGAGAAGGAGTTTCGGATAAGTGTTGTTTGTTTATTAGTGTTGTATGAACTTTATTTTATATATAAAATTTGTGTTTTGTTGTATCTTTCTCATGAAGTCTAAGTAGTTTCCTCTATCTTTCTTCCTACCCTGAGATTTGGTGAAATGAAGAGATAGCATGGATGTGTCAATATTAAAATATAAAATAAATTGTGATGATTTTTCAACTCCGAACTTGATTTACTTTTTGATCTGTCCAATTGAATTTTTAAAATGTGTTTTGATTCATATGATCCGAGAAATAGAGTATGAGTTCTACAACAAAGTGATAATCACATTTGATTTCATAGAGGAGAAATTTGTTCATGGATTTAAGTGCAAATAAATACGAAAATATTCTTTGTTGGGTGTAGAATTGGAGAATATTTAAGGTAACAGACTAAAATCTCCATTTCAGTCTTAGTGTTTAAAAACTAAAGCGATAGTTAGCCTTCAGGTGAAGGAAAGTGGGAGCTCTGGAGTGGGAGCCGGTATCCTCCTGGCCTAGCCACAGATTTAGGGACTAAACAATGAGATTAGCCAATGATTTTCTATCCACTGTATCAGGG
>JXCR01138939.1:138106-151562 GCA_002079205.1 Phalaenopsis hybrid cultivar | reverse complement strand
TTTATTGAAAAACGTTGTTGGTCTATTGCCCAGCTCAATTTCTTTGATACAGAGGTCGCAAAACAACAATTTGATTTCCTTTTCCCAGAGTGCTGGCGAACCATGTTCTTTAGCTTTACCAGCCATGTGACTACTACANTTTGATACAGAGGTCGCAAAACAACAATTTGATTTCCTTTTCCCAGAGTGCTGGTGAACCATGTTCTTTAGCTTTACCAGCCATGTGACTACTACGATGAAGCAAAGATATGAAACACAACAATAGAGTATTCGATTAAAAAAATAATTAAAGAAAGCATAAAAATGAAAAAGGACACAAAATTTAATGTGGTTCGGTCAACATGACCTACATCCACGGCAAAGGAGGCCAACAACTTTATTATAGCATCAAAGAAGAAGATACAAAGCTTTCATTCATACAGTACTCCCTCCCAGAAGCATAAAAAAACCATAATGATTCACACATTTCTCTCTCCCCTTTGATTCATACATAGAAATACAGTATTGCCAGCTGCCAACACACCCCTCTGATTCGTACATAGAAATATTACCACTGCCAGCTTGCCAAGTTCCAGCTAGCCAAGTACATAGAAATATTACCAATGAACAGTAAAGGAAGGCTGTCAAATATTTGAAGGTTTGGCTTCAGCAAACCCAAGTAAAGCAACCATCAGAGTTCCAAAAACCCGGCTCCATCAAACCAAAGTAAAAAAATATCAAAACTATCAATTTCAAGGTTCAACTTCAACAAACCAAACCAAAGGAAACCCTTCTACTTTGAAGGTTTAGCTTCAACAAACCAAACCAAAATATTTAAATCCGCAAAATCNTGAACACTCGATCTATTGTTCTCGAAGAGACCACTGGTGGACTGGCACATCCTGCTCTTATTTACACACTTTGTGAGTATGAAGGAGTTGATTTCAGACCAAATGAGGAGAGGATTGAGCCTTAAAGATTTATTGGGCCTGCAAACATTAAGACTTATGAGTCCCATGTTGATTGGAGATCTGGAAGTAAGGGCCGGGATATTCCTTCTACTTGTAGGACCACTATATTTATTGGGCCTACTTCTAGTTACCCTAATAACAGGGAACTATTGGACCAGATGATGATTCAATAGAGGGATATTTTGAGGATGGGTGATAGATTTTAGAACATGGATGTCAGAAATGCTCATACAAATGATTTGATTTGGTAGAAGTTTGAATATGATGCTGCTTATGATGATGCTTTAGTGAGATACCTGAGGGGTGATCATTCAGTTCAGTTACCTATTCACCTTGTTTATACTCCATATCAATAGCAAAAGTTGGATGTTGATGAAGAAGTAGATGATGACTGGTGATCTTTTTGTTAGTTTGTATGTGATTGTACTTTATGACTATGTTATGTGCTTTGTGATATTGTTGAGACTGCTTATTAGATTTTGAGACTCTGTTGTTATGTTGTAATGTGAAACTATAATTTATAAAACTATTTTCATTTCTAGAATTTAGTTTAGTTATGTTGTTAGTTTCAGCATTTTATTATATGTATTTTAATTAACTCTTTCTCAGCAGATTTTATATGTATTATGTGTAATTTAATGTTTTAAGTATTGTAATTTTTCATATTAGCACCTACAGTATTTCAAAATTTATTTTCAAAAATCATAACCTTCAACAGGTATGTATTTTCTTTATGTATTTAATGTTTTCTTTCACCCTTTATTCTTAAGTTCTTCATGCTAAATCTTTTCAAAATCTAAGTTTGGTGGGGTGGGGGAGAAAAATTACTTTTTTATAAAAAAAAAAGAAGGAACTTAGTTTTATTTGTCCTCATTTAACTATATTTTTAAAATTTTAAATTTAGCATGATTTTTGGTATTAGGAGTTAACTTTAAATAACTATATTTATATTTCTAAACATATAGTAAATTTAAGTAAAAATTTTCAATAATAAAGGTTATTTATAGAGAATAAGATATTTGGTAAAAGAGAATAAGACTATGTTTTCTATTTTAAAAGTAAAGTAATTTATATTTTTAAAGTATTCGAAATCTTAAAAGATTCATGTAAAAAGAAAAAGAATTAAAGTTTATGAAATCTTTAAGTTAATATAAATTTGTTAAGTGAAGAAATGTAATAAGTTTTTAAAGAATTAAACTTTATGAAATCTTTAAGTTAATATAAATTTGTTAAGTGAAGAAATGTAAAAGTTTTAGAATTAAACTTTATGAAATCTTTAAGTTAATATAAATTTTTTAAGTGAAGAAATGTAAAAAATTTTTAACTTTAAAAAGAGGATAGTGAAGTTCAAAATCATTAGAGGCTATCCAGATGTAGTAATCTTCACATAAAATAAAGAGAGAAAGGAAAGAGAAATGGATTAAAAAAAATGATCCTGAAAATAAAAGAAAAAGATATGGGGAGAAGCTTGAGGAGATACCTAATTAAAAATTAGCTTCACTTGGATCAACTTAAGGAAAAAGACTTGGACACATTTTCTAAACTTTTTATTTCAATATTAGCTTAATTATTAGTAAAGTTTTAAGAAGTTTTTTTTCATATGAATATTCTAAGTGATTTTAATATGATAAATTGTAATTTTTTTTTAAAGAAATTGAGGATCATAAATCTTGGATTTAAATGTTGAATATCCTTATAACTTTAGTATTAACTTGAGTTGTTTTGAATTTTTCTAAAGTTATACTATTATGTTTAGAGAACTAAAATATGGAAATCTAGAAGTTAAATACTTTACCATAAGTCATAATTTTATGTAGTAGAAGAGTTACTTTAGGACATTTAACATGTAAGTTTGAGGGATTTCCATACACCGAAAATATATGCATTTTTATACTCATATTTTATATTTATTTTTTGTGATATTACACTTTAATGGAAGGTATTTTGATGTTTTCTTGTAGGTTGTTGATTTTTAGGACTTAAAACAAAAAGGAAGCAAAAAGAATGAAATTTGGAGCCAAAATGATGTTTTTGAAGAAATACTCAGCACCGACCGCGCCAAAAGGCAGCGTTGCCTGCGCAGAACAACAGATCAGATTGAGAATTTTACTCAGCGCATTAAATTGTGCAANGTCATAATTTTATGTAGTAGAAGAGTTACTTTAGGACATTTAACATGTAAGTTTGAGGGATTTCCATACACCAAAAATATATGCATTTTTATACTCATATTTTATACTTATTTTTGGTGATATTACACTTTAATGGAAGGTATTTTGATATTTTCTTGTAGGTTGTTGATTTTTAGGACTTAAAACAAAAAGAAAGCAAAAAGAATGAAATTTGGGGCCAAAATGATGTCTTTGAAGAAATACTCAGCACCGACCGCGCCAAAAGGCAGCGCTGACTGCGCAGAACAACAGATCAGATTGAGAATTTTACTCAGCACATTAAATTGTGCAGAACAACAAAACAACTTTAAACATAGAGCAGCGAATTAAATTGTGGGACACTGGCGCCGACGGCGCCAATGTTGGTTCAGCCCCTGTTTTTAGAAGATTCAATGTATTTGGAAGATTTTTTAAGAGATTTTGGAGGCACCTCTTGGAGAACTNAAAACAACTTTAAACATAGAGCAGCGAATTAAATTGTGGGACACTGGCGCCGACGGCGCCAATGTTGGTTCAACCCTTGTTTCTAGAAGATTCAATGTATTTGGAAGATTTTTTAAGAGATTTTGGAGGCACCTCTTGGAGAACCGACCCTAGGCTCAATTAGAGGCCAAAATTCATTAGGAAACACACTCCTTCACTCCTTCACATTTTTTTTCATCATTCTTCATAATCCATTTTCATTCCACCACCACATTGGAGTCAATTAGTGAGTTTTCTTTTATAATTTAGAGATTGTGTGGTGAGATTAAGTGTGAAACTTTCTATGGAGAAGGGGAAAAGCNCATTGGAGTCAATTAGTGAGTTTTCTTTTATAATTTAGAGTTTGTGTGTTGAGATTAAGTGTGAAACTTTCTATGGAGAAGGGGAAAAGCGAGAGATATCTTCTTCTTGCATTTTTAAGGAAAGGCTACAAGGGATTTGCTTTGAGAAAGAGTTTATGATAAGTGTTANCTTTGAGAAAGAGTTTCAGATAAGTGTTGTTTGTTTATTAGTGTTATATGAACTTTCTTTTATATATAAAATGTGTGTTTTGTTGTATCTTTCTCATGAAGTCTAAGTAGTTTCCTCTATATTTCTCCCTACTCTGATATATGATGAAATTAAGAGATAACATGGATGTGAAAATATTAAAATATAAAATAAATTGTGATGGTTTTTCAACTCTGAACTTAATTTATTTTTTGATCTGGCCAATTGAATTGTTAAAATGTGTTGTGAAACATATGATCCGGAAAATTGATTATGAGTTCTACAACAGAGTGAGGAACACATTTGATTTCATGGAGGAGAAATTTGTTCATGGAATTAGTGCAAATAAATATGGAAATATTCTTTGTTGGGTGTAGAATTGGAGAAACTTTGGGGTGACAATTAAAATCCCCAATTTGGTCTTAGTATTCAAAAACTAAAGCAAGAGTTAGCCTTCTGGTGAAGGGAAGTGAGAGCTTTGGAGTGGGAGTCGGTATCCTCCTAGCCTAGCCACGGACTTAGGGACTAAACCTAGGATTAGCCAATGATTTTCTATGCACGGTATCAGGGTAGAGAATTAAAATTGCTCCTAATTGGCACAATACATATTATAAATATTTATCTCATCTCATTTCACCAAAACCACATTATAGTGGGAATGATGCTTTTTCACATAAAAAATCTTCATTATATAAACAAAGTTAGTAGATTAGTAGTTACTATTTAAATCTTACATTTCTATTTTGCTAATAGTTAAGTAATTTAGTTTTCATCGCAAAATTCAAAATTAGTGACAGNATTTCTCTGACTTATCTGACTCTAACAACACTTACATGACTCACAAACTCCAAAAATCACAAAGACTCACAAAGAACACTACTCACACACTAAACACACTCACACAATATGTGACTCTATATATCCAACCCCTCTAACCTCTTGGAATTAATTCCTATTTATAGAGCTTTGAAAATGACCAAGGGTTGCTTCAAACATCTCTTTAAAATTTGGCCTCATTCAATGAATCTTCTAGAAAATAACTGGGGTGCCTAGAAGCCAAATCGTCGAGCCTAGGCACCATCCAAGTTCTGCATCTAGCACCTAGGCGCCAGATCCTAACACTTAGGCGCCAGTTCGGGTGGTTCAGTAATTTTATTTAGTTTAGCCCATTTTGCTCCCTTTTGATGTATTTTTGCTCTGTTTTACTCTTAAACTATTTTCCTTGCACCTGCAACCAAAAACATAAAAATAACTTTTATTAAAGCATAATATCTTCAAAAATTGAGCATACAATTAAAATAAAAAATAGGAAATTTTAAAGTGGATTAATTCCCCCAAACTTAAATGATATTTGCCCTTNACCAAGGGTTGCTTCAAACATCTCTTTAAAATTTGGCCTCATTCAATGAATCTTCTAGAAAATAACTGGGGTTCCTAGAAGCCAAATCGTCGAGCCTAGGCGCCATCCAAGTTCTGCATCTAGCACCTAGGTGCCAGATCCTAACACTTAGGCGCCAGTTCGGGTGGTTCAAAAATTTTCTTTAGTTTAGCCCATTTTGCTCCCTTTTGATGTATTTTTACTCTGTTTTACTCTTAAACTATTTTCCTTGCACGGGCAACCAAAAACATAAAAATAACTTTTATTTAAGCATAATATCTTCAAAAATTGAGCATACAATTAACATAAAAAATAGGAAATTTTAAAGTGGATTAATTCCCCCAAACTTAAATGATATTTGCCCTCAAGTAACCTTTCTTACTATATATAAAATGTATAACTTATGAAAATGAATTTTAATTTAAGATTTTTATAGTTTTTGTTTTATAAATGTAATAGTAAAACTCTAGAAAGACTTTCACTAACATTTAAAAATAAAATGTAAAAAATATTTAGTCAATTCTAAGAATTCTGATTTCNATGAATTTTAATTTAAGATTTTTATAGTTTTTGTTTTATAAATGTAATAGTAAAACTCTAGAAAGACTTTCAATAACATTTAAAAATAAAATGTAAAAAATATTTAGTCAATTCTAAGAATTCTGATTTCCTATTTATTTCAAGAATAATTATAGTTTGTTATATTAAAGATACTTTGAAGAATTACAAGAAAAAGAATTTCATGAGAATTTTACGAGTAAAGATGCTAATACTTTATAAATAAGCTTAGAAATGTAATTAATTTCATTTCCTTAAGATGATTTAGGTGAAGCCAATTTTTGATTAAGGGTCTCAAGCTTCTCCTCAAATATATTTTTCTTTTTCGCTTTTCTTTTCTTTTTATTTTTCTTATCTTTTTCTTTCAGGATCATTTTCAATTCTTTCTTTTTCCTTTAATGTCATGTAAGGATTACTATATTTGGATAATCTTTAATGATTTTGAACTCCATCATCCTTTTCTTAAAGTTAAAAACNTTCTGATTTCCTATTTATTTCAAGAATAATTATAGTTTGTTATATTAAAGATACTTTGAAGAATTACAAGAAAAAGAATTTCATGAGAATTTTACGAGTAAAGATGCTAATACTTTATAAATAAGCTTAGAAATGTAATTAATTTCATTTCCTTAAGATGATTTAGGTGAAGCCAATTTTTGATTAAGGGTCTCAAGCTTCTCCTCAAATATACTTTTCTTTTTAGCTTTTCTTTTCTTTTTATTTTTCTTATCTTTTTCTTTCAGGATCATTTTCAGTTCTTTCTTTTTCCTTTCATGTCATGTAAGGATTGATATATTTGGATAACCTTTAATGATTTTGAACTCCATCATCCTCTTCATAAAGTTAAAAAGTTTCCACATTTCCTTAGTTAATAAATGTGCATTAGACTTGAAAAAGATTTTTTGTAAATTCTCAATTATTTATTTTTAAATAAAAATCCAAGATCTCTAACATTTCTAAAAATGCAATTTTCTCTATTTTAAATAGTGAAAGCATAAAATTATACTCTTATATTAAATATCTCAAATCCAGAATTAATCTTTTTAATTAAAAACTTTTACTTAATTTTACTATATTATTTATAAAGTCAAAAAATATAATTATCTCAAGCTATCTCAACATACCATACTTTATAATAAAATAATTTTTGAAAATTATATTTTACTTAGGATAAATAAGGTTTAGTTGGTTTTTTTTAAAAGAAAAATTTCTCCCTTCCTACAAAATTAAATTTTAAATTAGTTTAAAACAGTACATTTTATAATAAGCCTGAAGAAAGAGAACATTTTAATTTTTTTAAGCAGGAGAACAGTACATTTACAATAAAAATAAGTACTGAGTAGTAAATAATTTAAATTAAAACAGGTATATCATGAAAAGCTTGCAAATATAAAACTCTACTTAAACACATATCGAATACTAAATAAAAGAGTAGCAAAAGTAGCAGTGATAAAACAAATATGAACCAAGCAATCCTAGATATCATACATCAGAAATTCAAACATAAGAAATAATAAACAGATCTACGACAAAAAAGTAAGTAAGCNATACTTTATAATAAAATAATTTTTGAAAATTATATTTTACTTAGGATAAATAAGGTTTAGTTGGTTTTTTTTTTAAGAAAAAATTTCTTTCTTCCTACAAAATTAAATTTTAAATTTGTTTAAAACAGTACATTTTATAATAAGCCTGAAGAAAGAGAAAATTTTAATTTTTTTAAGCAGGAGAACAGTACAGTTACAATAAAAATAAGTACTGAGTAGTAAATAATTTAAATTAAAACAGGTATATCATGAAAAGCTTGCAAATATAAAACTCTACTTAAACACATATCGAATACTAAATAAAAGAGTAGCAAAAGTAGCAGTGATAAAACAAATATAAACCAAGCAATCCTACATATCATACATCAGAAATTCAAACATAAGAAATAATAAACAGATCTACGACAGAAAAGTAAGTAAGTCTAGTTATCTCCTTAAACATCATCATCATCATCTAAATCAAATAATATATCTTCATCCATAGATTTTAGGCCTGCATAAGGAGTAAATCGAGGGCAAGTAGAAAACTCAACTGACTGGTCTCCCTTCATGAATTTCACTAATGCTTTGTCATAATCAGTGTCATAATCACTCTTTCTCTGAACATAATCTGCCATGTGATCAAATTTATTTTTCATATCTTCCATACGACACTGCATCAAAAACATATCATTCTGGTGTTTCATATATCTCTCACTCAACACATCCCTGAAACTAGATGAAGGCTCAGTAGCAGTGGATGTAGAAGGTCTAGAAGTAGAAAGCCTAGAAGTAGTAATAGAAGGTGCATCATGAGCTCTATCTCTCGGTCATCCATATACATCTACATTGGCCTTCTCAATGGGTTTAAGTGGCTTCAATTGCTCCTCCCAATGTTCAAACTTTACTCCAGAGTCTTTACAAATAGTAAATATCAAAGATAAAAATCCAAGACCTGAAGTAGTACTAGCTATAGCAGAAGAAATCATAGTCTCATAAATAAGAGAGCTAACATCTATAAGCTTCATCTCTTGAATGTAGTAATTTAATATAGCACTTTCTCTTGTTACCTCACTTAAATGATTTAAAGGAAGGAGGCAAGCAGAAATAAAACAATGCCAAGATTTTGAGGTGGCATTGAGCTTGAAAGAAGAAAAATATACCTTACAATCATTCTGAATCTTCCAGGCTACACGTCCATCAATCAAATATGCAACAATCTGATCTAAGTCTTATTCAGATGGAATGTACTCTGAATAGAAACAATCAATAGTAGATGGTAGACCATATACCATATTGATATGTTTTGCAGTGAACTCTACTCCTCTTCCCCGAACAAATACCTCATCATCATCTGCTTCAGGTAAGTTTAAATAAAACTCTCGTATAACAGTGATGACGATAATTGTAGTAAAATAACAGAATCATTCTCATTGTCGAGCCACAATAACATTTTCAATAGCTCCACCGGGTCTGTAAAAGCTTCGCTCTGTAATAAACTTTCTCGACAATGCAAATTCATTGTAAAAAATTTGTACTTTTATATAGATAATTTTGGCATTTTCGAAAGTTTCATTTTCGTTTGCCCGCTTTGTCTTATGAGCCATCTAAAAATTTGAGGAAAAATTCTAACAAATTTTAAAATTAAGATAACAGGCTTCCTAGAAGCTTTTTCAAACTAACAAAGCTTATATCCATGGATTTTTCACTAACTAATCAAATATTTTTGCAAATTTGGGTAATGTATGAAAAAGTCATAGTGAAATCGCAAAATAATTATGTCAAAATGTAGATCTAACCTTGAGAAGATGAAATTTGATGGTTTCAAGCAAAGAAACATGAAAATCATAGCTCTAAGAAGTACCCTAGGGCATGTTTTTGCGAAAAAGAGGAAGAACAGGAGCTTGGGCGTCACCAATGGCATGGATTTGGTTTAATAAGCAAAATTTTCAAGTTTCAGTCGGTTCAGTTGAACCGGCGCCTAAGTGCAGGTTTCAGTGCTTAGGCGCCAAACTGTGCATATGGTCTGGCGTTTAGGAGCCAGAACCGGCGCCTAGGCACTAGTCTCAAAATTTTTCTTTTCTTGGATTGTAAGTGTAACATAATAAGACAAAGATATTTAAACCAAAATTTAACATTAACATAATATCACACCATCTGTTTATGATCTCACAAACATCTTCTATCTTCCAATTATAACTCTTAATTTGAGATTACTTAACCATTCTAACACAAGTTTTACACAACTCAAATATTCATTAATATCCACCAAGTGACAATACAACAAACACTAAAACAGTTTAGAACACTAGAAATTAAGAGCACACCAGAACACAATCAACTACAAGATTAAGTAGCACACACAACACATTCATTACTAAAGTAGACACAAACGTAAAACTCTTAAACACTAGAATCCTTCCATTGATCAGCCCTTGTTGACCTCATTCTCATCACTAGGTTGATGGAAGGAGCACGAGAAAATTCTCTAGTTATTCTTTCTTCAATCCAATTGTTTTTGCAATACATAGTTATCTGATAATCCTAATAGCATGTCATGTGTTTAAATTGGAGTTTCATTTGCCACTCCAAATTCTCATACTGATGATATATTTCATGCAACTAGGGCAGATTTGACAGGNCACATCCCTGAAACTAGATGAAGGCTCAGTAGCAGTGGATGTAGAAGGTCTAGAAGTAGAAAGCCTAGAAGTCGTAATAGAAGGTGCATCATGAGCTCTATCTCTCGGTCATCCATATACATCTACAAATAGTAAATATCAAAGATAAAAATCCAAGACCTGAAGTAGTACTAGCTCTAGCAGAAGAAATCATAGTCTCATAAATAAGAGAGCTAACATCTATAAGCTTCATCTCTTGAATGTAGTAATTTAATATAGCTCTTTCTCTTGTTACCTCACTTAAATGATTTAAAGTAGGCAATCAGAAATAAAACAATGCCAAAATTTTGAGGTGGCATTGAGCTTGAAAGAAGAAAAATATACCTTACAATCATTCTGAATCTTCCAGGCTACACGTCCATCAATCAAATATGCAACAATCTGATCTAAGTCTTATTCAGATGGAATGTACTCTGAATAGAAACAATCAATAGTAGATGGTAGACCATATACCATATTGATCTGTTCTGCAGTGAACTCTACTCCTCTTCCCCGAACAAATACCTCATCATCATCTGCTTCAAGTAAGTTTACATAAAACTCTCGTATAACAGTGATGACGGTAATTGCAGTAAAATAACAGAATCATTCTCATTGTCGAGCCACAATAACATTTTCAATAGCTCCACCGGGTCTGTAAAAGCTTCACTCTGTAATAAACTTTCTCGACAATGCAAATTCATTGTAACAAATTTGTACTTTTATATAGATAATTTTGGCATTTTCAAAAGTTTCATTTTCGCTTCCCTGCTTTGTCTTATGAGCCATCTAAAAATTTGAAGAAAAATTCTAACAAATTTAAAAATTAAGATAACAGGCTTCCTACAAGCTTTTTCAAACTAACAAAGCTTATATCCATGGATTTTTCACTAACTAATCAAATATTTTTGCAAATTTAGGTAATGTATGAAAAATTCATAGTGAAATTGCAAAATAATTATGTCAAAATGTAGATCTAACCTTGAGAAGATGAAATCTGATGGTTTCAAGCAAAGAAACATGAAAATCAGAGCTCTAAGACGTACCCTAGGGCATGTTTTTGCGAAAAAGAGGAAGAAGAGGAGCTTGGGCGTCAACAATGGCATGGATTTGGTTTAATAAGCGAAATTTTCAAGTTTCAGTCGGTTCAGTTGAACCGGCGCCTAAGTGCAGGTTTCAGTGCTTAGGTGCCAAACTGTGCATATGGTCTGGCGTTTAGGAGCCAGAACCGGCGCCTGGGCACTAGTCTCGNAATAAGAAATAAATCTTTCCTGAAGATTGTACAAATGGTCCCATAAAATCTAAATCTCATACATCAAAAAAAATTCAACTTCTACAGTAAAATCTAGGAGCATTTCATCTCTTTTAGAAAGATTTTCTAGTCTCTGATATCGATCACAAATTTTCACATAATTATCAACACCTTTAAACAATGTAGGCCAATAAAATTAAGAGTATAAAATTTTAAATGCAGTCTTATCTATTCCAAAGTGTTCCACAAATTCAGATTTATGACAATTCTGTATAATTTCTAGGGTTTCATTAATTGGTACACATCTTCGAATGACTGAATCTCGACATCTTTTATATAAATAAGGGTCGTTCCAAAAATAAAATATTACATCATACAAAAATTTCATTTTCTAGTGGCTTGTTAGTCCATATGGTAGAATATTACTAAGTAGTTAGTTATATCTGCATACCACGATATATACCACTCAGCAACAACAAAAAGTTGTTCATCATGAAAATTTTCATTTATGTCATCCTCATTATTATTTTCATGTTTAAGTCTTGACAAAAGATCAACAATTTGATTATCAGCACATTTTCTATCCTTTATCTGAAAATCAAATTCTTGCAAAAGTAGGACCCATCTGATTAATCTTGGTTTTGCATTTTTCTTTGACATTAGAAATTTAATAATGGAATGATCAGTATGCACAATGCATTTGGCTCTAAATAAATATGGTTTAAATTTATCAAAAGCATATATTATTTCCAACATCACTTTTTTAATTGTATAATTAATTTGAGATTTATTAAGAGTTTTGCTGGCATAATATATAACTTTAAAAATCTTATCATATGTTTATCCTAAAAAAAATTCAATAGCGTAATTACTTGCATCACACATTAATTCAAACGGTTTTTCCAAGCAGGTGAAACAATGATAGGTGCAATAGTTAATTTTTCCTTTAATAAAATGAAGGCTTTTAGACAATCATCATTAAAATCAAAGTTAGTATTTTTTTCTAAATGATGGCATAGAAGCTTAACAATTCTAGAAAAGTCTTTAATATATCTCCTATAAAATTTTGCATGTCCCAGAAAACTTCTGACTGTTGTTACTGAAGTAGGAGGTTGTAATTCAACAATAATTTGAATTTTTGCTTCAACTTCCATACCATTTTTAAGAAATTTTATATCTCAATACAATCCCTCATGTGACCATAAATTAACATTTTACCAATTGAGAACTAAATTTGTTTCTTCACTGTGTTTTAAAACTTTTGCTAAATGATTTAAACACTAATCGAAAGAGATTCCAAAAACTGAGAAATCATCCATAAATACTTCAATTCATTTCTCAATTAGGTCATAAAAATAGACATCATACACCTTTGGAAAGTTGAAGGAGCATTACATAAACCAAAATGCATTCTTCTAAAAGCAAAAGTCTCATAAGGACTTACCAACGTAGTCTTTACTTGATCCTCTGGAGCAATAAGTATTTGGTGGTAACAAAATTATCAATCCAAAAAGCAAAAATATGGGTATCCAGTTAGTCTATCCAATATTTGGTCCAAGAAAGGTAAATGAAAGTGACCATTCATAGTGGTAGTATTTAATTTTTTGTAGTCAATACAGATTCGTCGTCCAATGATTTCTTATTAGAATTTATCAATTCTTTTTATTTACAACTACAGTCACTCCTCTTTTTTTAGAAACACAATCAATAGGACTAACCCATGCACTATCAGATATAGGAAAAATAACTCTAGCATCTAATCATATTAAAATTTCTTTATTTACCACTTCTTTTATCATTGGATTTAATCTTCTTTGAGGATCAACCCTACGTTTATAGTCATCTTTCATTAAAATTTTGTGCATACAGATTGAAGGATTGATTCCTTTAATATCAACTAATGTCCAACCAAAAGCTTTTTAATAATTTCTTAATGTCTCCAATATTTTTTCTTCATAATCTTTAGTTAACTCTGAGGATATTATCACT
>JXCR01138939.1:124469-137944 GCA_002079205.1 Phalaenopsis hybrid cultivar | reverse complement strand
GCATAGAAGCTTAACAATTCTAGAAAAGTCTTTAATATATCTCCTATAAAATTTTGCATGTCCCAGAAAACTTCTGACTGTTGTTACTGAAGTAGGAGGTTGTAATTCAACAATAATTTGAATTTTTGCTTCAACTTCCATACCATTTTTAAGAAATTTTATATCTCAATACAATCCCTCATGTGACCATAAATTAACATTTTACCAATTGAGAACTAAATTTGTTTCTTCACTGTGTTTTAAAACTTTTGCTAAATGATTTAAACACTAATCGAAAGAGATTCCAAAAACTGAGAAATCATCCATAAATACTTCAATTCATTTCTCAATTAGGTCATAAAAATAGACATCATACACCTTTGGAAAGTTGAAGGAGCATTACATAAACCAAAATGCATTCTTCTAAAAGCAAAAGTCTCATAAGGACTTACCAACGTAGTCTTTACTTGATCCTCTGGAGCAATAAGTATTTGGTGGTAACAAAATTATCAATCCAAAAAGCAAAAATATGGGTATCCAGTTAGTCTATCCAATATTTGGTCCAAGAAAGGTAAATGAAAGTGACCATTCATAGTGGTAGTATTTAATTTTTTGTAGTCAATACAGATTCGTCGTCCAATGATTTCTTATTAGAATTTATCAATTCTTTTTATTTACAACTACAGTCACTCCTCTTTTTTTAGAAACACAATCAATAGGACTAACCCATGCACTATCAGATATAGGAAAAATAACTCTAGCATCTAATCATATTAAAATTTCTTTATTTACCACTTCTTTTATCATTGGATTTAATCTTCTTTGAGGATCAACCCTACGTTTATAGTCATCTTTCATTAAAATTTTGTGCATACAGATTGAAGGATTGATTCCTTTAATATCAACTAATGTCCAACCAAAAGCTTTTTAATAATTTCTTAATGTCTCCAATATTTTTTCTTCATAATCTTTAGTTAACTCTGAGGATATTATCACTTGTAAAGTTAATGAACTTCTTAAAAATGTATACTTTAAATGCGTAAGAGGTACTTTCATCTCAGTTTCAATTAAAAGGATTAGGAATTAGAGGTTTTACTTTAAAAGCTTTTTAATATCACTTTCAGTTTCACTATCTAATCCTTCTTAATCTAATATCACTTCATCTTTTTCTTTAGAAATGACTTCACATTTTTCTTGGTAATGTTTAACAATTATATAATCAATAATATCCATCCTACATTTTTTCTTTAACACGGCACCTCATTGACTTTGGAACATTACATATTACTTCGTGGTCATTAACCATCATGGTCAATTCTGCTTTCGGCACATCAGTCATAGCACGTCGGGTAGCAAGAAAATATCTCCCCAAAATATTAGGAATTGATTTCTAAATCATTTTTAGTTAGAGAGACAGATTGTTTTTTGTCTTTAGAAATAGTTTCTTTAGGTTTTTCGGTTTCTTTAATCTCTCTCAACTTCAATCTTTTTTTTGAATTCCAACATTTAATTCCTTACTACTCCTAAGTTGAACAACTATAATTTGTTTCTTGTTTGGTTCCTTTGTCTTTTGAATTATTTCCACATTAGTAGAAAGTGTTTCCTAGGGTTTGATAAGTGCGTTGCAATTTGTCCCAGTTGATTCTCAATTTTCTTATTGCAGCACTTATACTTTGCATTTGATTACCCATTAGTAAAATTACTTCTTTTATAGACAATTTCTTTTCCTTAAATTGTTGATTATTAAAGTCAAGAGGATAAGAAGTTTGATAGTTAGAACTACCATTATTGTTCTAGTTAAAATTGGGGTGATTTCTCCAACCTTGGTTATAATTGTAAGAATATGAATTATTGGGTTTATTAGCAACTACATGTAAAATTTCTAATGATTGAGAATCATTCATTTGTCCTAATAAATTTTCCTCACTTGCTTGAGGTATTTGGGAAAAAATCATAATGTAATTATCTAACTTCTTAAATATCACAACAACTTGAGATACTAAGATGGTAAAAGTATCATTATCATGAATACTATCCACTCTTTTAAGATTTATCTTCTCTAAGAGTCATTGAAAATTACTAGTAGTCATTTCTTTAGTTAAAGTATGAGCTCTATCAAATGATTTTAAAATTAAAGATTCTCCAGCAGCAACAACAATTATAAAATGTTTGAATAATTAATCAATCAAGTAAAACATGTTATAGACACTTTTTAAGGTGTTCCTTAAATCGTTACTAAGCTTCATAAATTGACCACCCTTCATACTAAATGAAAGAAGTAATATTATTTCTAAGCTTAATAGTATTTTAAGGAGGAATATATTTAGCTATGAGTTTTTTGTATCATATCTCCCCAAGTTTTAATAGATTCGAGTACTAACGAGTTTAACCACGCCAATAACACCGTGCAACTCCCAAATAACACAATAAAGCCACGCCAAAACACACAAATAATACTTAAATTACACCGCAAAATAACGTGAATAATACCGTCTTGAAAAAATGTGTCAATAACACCACATGTCTTCTCCAATAACACCGCAAGATGACTCTGATAACACGATAATAACACCATGAAATGACGTCATCAAGCACGACGCAAAACTACGCCAATAACTACAGCAACTCCCCAATAACACTGCAAAATCACTTATATAACACCCAAATAACACAAGCTTAATACCATAAAATAAAGTGAATAACAAGGCCCAAAAAAAAACGTGACAATAACACCATGGAAGTGTTCCTGAGGTCTATTGATAAGTGTGTTGGCAATTTGTCCCATTTGATTCTCAATTTTCTTATTGTAGCACTTACACTCGGCATTTGATTACCCATTTGTAAAACTATTTCTTCTATAGATAACTTTTTTTTCCTTAAATTGTTGCTTATTAAATTCAGAAAGATAAGAAGTTTAATAGTTAGAACTACACTAATTGTTATAATTAAAATTAGGGTAAATTTTCTAACCTGGGTTATAATAGTTAGAATATGAATTATTGGGTTCATTAGCAATTGTATGTAAAGTTTCTAATGATTGAGAATCATTCATTTGTCCTAATAAATTTTCCTCACTTGCTTGAGCTATTTGGGAAAAAATTATAACATAATTATCTAACTTCTTAGATAACACAACAACTTTAGATACTAAGATGGTAAAAGTATCATTATCATGAATATTATCCACTCTTTTAAGATTTACCCTCTTAAGGCCATTAAAAATTACTAGTGGTCAATTCTTCAATTAAAGTATGAGCTTTATCAAATGATTTTGACATGAAAGATCCTCTAACAGCAACATCAATTACAGATCTAAAAAATCCTATTAACCAACTATAAAATATTTGAATAATTAACCAGTAAGGTAAAATATGATCTTAACACTTTCTAAGGAGTTCCTTAACTCATTCCCAAGTCTCATCAATTGACTCCCCTTCATACTAAATAAAAGAAGTAATATCATTTCTAAGTTTAATAATTTTTTAAGGAGGAAAGTATTTAGCTATGAGTTTTTGTGTCATATCTACACAAGTTTTAATAGATTCACGTGCTAATGAGTTTAACCAATTCTTAAATAACAAAACAAAACCACACCAAAAACACCCAAATAATATGTCAATAACACCGCAAAATAACGTGAATAACACCCTCAGAAAAATGTGTCAATAACACATGTTTCCTCCAATAACACGACAAGATGACTCTAATAACAAAACAATAATACCATCAAGTATGACACAAAATCATATCAATAACACTGCGACAACTCCCCAATAATACCGCAAAATCACATCAATAACACTCAAATAACACATCAATAATACCATAAAGTAAAGTGAATAACATGGCCCAAGAAAAACGTGTCAATAACACTGCAAGATGACCATGATAACACCGTACTAACACAATATTGGTGTGTTATTATAGTGTTATTTGAGTTTTCTGCAAACTTATTTGATTTTTTTAGTGGTGTTACTGAGGTGGATATTGTGGTGTTACTGAGATGATAACGCGATGTTATCAAAGGGATGTGGTGTTGTTATTGAGGTGTATACCACGGTGTAACTATGGATACATCGGTATTATTGAGGTTATACCGCAAAATTATTGAGGTGACACCATGGTGTTAATGAGGTGATATCACAATGTTATTGAGGTGATATCACAATAAAACCAAAATAAAACTGCAATAACTCCATTTAGGTAAATCAACTGATTCAGCCGCAATTCCCTCAACTAACAATACAATAACACCGTGATGATCCTGCAATATCACTCCAAATATCCCCGCATTAATAATGTCACAATGTTTGCTCCAATAATACGCAAAATTACTCAAAATGACATTTGTTCAAACTACTCAAAATGACATTTGTTCATCAATGTACAAAAAAACTCATTAACACTCTTGCTACTCAATTCACAATGCACCATCGAAGGAAATTTCTTATAGATATATTACTGACATAATCTTTGTTGCATATGTGAAAGATAATCTTCAATAACTCGTCATTGTTTGATCCTGATCAGTAAAAATTGTTATTGAATGTTTGTCAACCATTATAAGAATAAATGTTTTAAATAGTCACTTCAAAGAATCAATAGTCTCATCGATCAAAAA
Source organism: Phalaenopsis hybrid cultivar (assembly GCA_002079205.1). Classification (NCBI taxonomy): domain Eukaryota; kingdom Viridiplantae; phylum Streptophyta; class Magnoliopsida; order Asparagales; family Orchidaceae; genus Phalaenopsis; species Phalaenopsis hybrid cultivar. The sequence continues at coordinate 133,344 of JXCR01138939.1, read as the reverse complement.
ACCAACCCAAAAGAAAATATTTTGTCAAAGATGGTTAACACCAACAAAAAGGCATAATAAAAATTATACTTAATCAACTTATATCATGTATCAAAAAATATAACATCCCAAAATAGTCATAATTAAGTCTGAACATACAATCACTGCAAAAAAAGCTCATCATTCTACAGCACTCATCAATTTGAAAGTTTCAAATTATACTTATTTAACCTATATCTTGTATAAAAATTATAACATCTCAAAATAGTCAAATTAAATCTGAACATACAATCACTCCAAAAAAAGCTCATCATTCTACCGCACTAATCAGTTTGAAAGTTTCAAGCAAACATATTATCCTCATTTTACCTCGTGAACAATTGTAATAGATAATTAAGATCACCTTGTTTAAATTCCCTTTTTTCTCTTCGAATAAAATTGAAGGCAACTCTCTTAGCATATTCCAGATTTTCTACTCCCACAACTTCTACAACTAGGAAATTAAATGTATTTATTGCTCTAATCCCTAATTTTATCATCAATCTAAGCACATCTGCATTGATCACATTTATTTTTCTACTGAAACGTAAAAGATGTCTATTACATTGTTACATCAATGGGTGATTATGATTTTTAATAAATTTCTTAATTGTCTATTTGTCTTCAACGTCCACAACATATTGAATCTTGGTTGGACAGCGAGTCTTGTATCTATTTTTTTGAACTTCACTGTGTTCGTGAACTACTCTTTTTTGTGATCAATTTTTCCATATATAAAGTCTTCTTAATTTTCTTCAAGTTCGGCCAAAACTATTTCGGACAATGAATCAATTATGACAAACATAATCATAATAATGTTCATATGTTTCTTACTCATTGTAAGGGTAAGTAGAAAATTGTCTGCAATTGGATCATTGCAAACATTTCCAAGCTCACAGAACTAAAAACTTGCATAATACTTTAAACGTAGTTATGAAAATAACACCAACCAAATACTACAATCTCCATAAAACAAAAAAATCAACTAACAGCTTCGTAATCCTACAATAGCCCTAAAATAACACAAGAATGATATCATAGTAACACCAAAATAACATCACAACACGACAATAAGACCAAAATAACACGAGTACATCACAACAAAAACTCGCAATAACAACCAAAATAACAACAGAATAAACAATAATAACTTAAAAATAACAGTAACAAAAAAACACCACAGTAAAAACATAATAACACAATAGCACCACAATCCTACCTCAATAACACTAAAACATTTCATCTTATTAACAACGCAATATCACAAAAATAATATCATAATAACACCACAAAAACTTCAAAATAACAAAATAATAACACCCCAAAAACTTCAAAATAACAAAATAATAACACCACAAAATCATCAAAATAACTCCATAATAATATTTTTAACTTCTAAACAATAGAAAAAACTCAGGAACACGTTATAAACACCCAATTAACATCGCAGAAATGCCACTTAATACCACGTCTTTACAACAATGACAACATTTCGGGAGTAACTAAACTCACCACTATTTCACTCCTTGTCATTATTTTTTGAATACATCATCAATATTTGCGAGTAGAAAGAGATGTCCATCACAGCTCGGAAATGAAAATCGTGACAAAAGTAAAAGAGGAATGTGACAAAATGTGATTTTCAAATGATTGATTGGTTCGAGCAAGGTCGCACATTTAAAAAAACACTTTTTTTTAATCGATGGGAAACAAATTTACACGTGGATAATATTTTATTGGTGTTCAAACGCAGCTTTGTGTCCGGACTCCAGACGTAATATTTTTTTCCTTAAGTAGAGGTTGTCTCTGCCTACTCTTCTCCGGGCCAGGTTTGGCAACTTTGAGACTCCAATGCACAACACTTAGCTTTGCAACTACTTTTGTCAAGTCAAACATTTACTCGTTCTTTAATACAAAAAAGAAAATTTGCAGAACACCACAACACGAGCAAAACATCCATTGAAATAAATGACCTCAAATAAAAACTAAGGAATTTCATAGTACACAAGTTCATTTTCTTTCGATTTTTCTATGTCAAGAATTTTCTAACAAGGAAAGAGACGCAACTTAAGAAACACGTATGGTAGAGGTTGTCTTTGCCTACTCTTCTAAGGGCCAGGTTTGGCAACTTTGAGACTCCAATGCACAACACTTAGCTTTGCAACTACCTTTACCAAGTCAAGCATGTACTCATTCTTTAATACAAAAAAAAAATGTGAAGAACACCACAACACAAGCAAAACAGCTATCGAAATAAATGACCTCAAATAAAAACTAAGGAATTCCATAGTACACAGGTCCATTTTCTTTCAATTTTTCTATGTAAAGAATTTTCTAACAAGGAAAGAGACGCAACTTAAGAAACACGTATAGTAGAGGTTGTCTTTGCCTACTCTTCTAAGGGCCAGGTTTGGCAACTTTGAGACTCCAATGCACAACACTTAGCTTTGCAACTACCTTTACCCAGTCAAGCATGTACTCATTCTTTAATACAAAAAAAAAATGTGAAGAACACCACAGCACAAGCAAAACAGCTATCGAAATAAATGACCTCAAATAAAAACTAAGGAATTCCATAGTACACAGGTCCATTTTCTTTCAATTTTTCTATGTAAAGAATTTTCTAACAAGGAAAGAGACGCAACTTAAGAAACACGTATAGTAGAGGTTGTCATTGCCTATTCTTCTAAGGGCCAGGTTTGGCAACTTTGAGACTCCAATGCACAACACTTAGCTTTGCAACTACCTTTATCAAGTCAAGCATGTACTCATTCTTTAATACAAAAAAAAAATGTGAAGAACACCACAACACAAGCAAGACAACTATCGAAATAAATGAGCTCAAATAAAAACTAAGGAATTCCACAGTACACAGGTCCATTTTCTTTCAATTTTTCAATGTAAAGAATCTTCTAACAAGGAAAGAGACGCAACTTAAAAAACATATAGTACATGATAGTAAAAGCTGTAACTCGAATCTTATAATGACTAGACAGCCACCTTTATCTAATAATTTTGAGCTTTGGTTGGGATCAACAGTCTCGAGTTTTGGGTGTGCGTGTACGTGAGGTTGTCGTTATACTATCTAACCAGCAATTTAAAATAACTTATAACGAGCTAGTATAAATAATAATAAGTCAGACAACAATGCTCAGAAGACAAGAGTACCAATAATATTTCATTGAAGATCTCATTCTAAGAATAGGCCTTCTAAAACGTTAACTCACCACAACAATGATATCTTAGAAGTAGAATGGAGTTTTGCAAAATAGTTGTTACAGGTGATCAAATTTTATCCTTTCATATAATTTTTTTATGTTTCTATTATAAGCTTCATACAAATAAGCCATTGAAGAAAGAATATAAACCAATCAAACTCAATTATACCAGTAACCAAACAAATGATCTACAATGCTCATAAAAATAGCGAATATAGATAAACATGATGCAAGTTAGACATCAGATATCAAAGCTCAGAAGCCAAGCGTAACAATGATATTTCATCGAAGAGCTGATCATAAGAATAGCCCTTCTTACATGTTAAAACCTCATCACAGCAATGTTATCTGGGAAATAACAGGGATATTTGCAGAACAGCTGTCATGTGATCAAAAGGATTATAAGATTTCATTTTTAAAGGAAAATATTTCATGCAAGTAAAAGAGAGAATGTTAAAGAGCTAAATAACTAGAAAAAATAAAAAAACACTATCGAACAAAATAAAAACATGAGATTGTGACAAAAATAAAATCTTAACCATTGGGGCAGTTGAACCTTGCATTTTGTGAAGGTGGTCATTAAAAAAGTGTTAAAAATGATTTTTTTTTTAATATTTTGTGAATGTTATAGATATTTTTTTTTGGAAAAAATAGTAACTTTCTGAAAGTTACAACACTGCGTGTACCATTTGTTAAATGCAGCTTCCCACCACAATTTTTGTTTTTTTGAAATGTGAAGTAAAGCCAAGTGCTGTAGTGATTTGAAAAGCATAGAAACAAAAAAACTTGACCCAAATAGACCCCAACTAAAACCAAAGATAGCAAAAAAGCATAGAACAATTTTCTTCCAAAAAAATATATATATATAATACTTGAAACTAGGAAAACAAAAATCAAGCACCAAAAATGAAATAAACTTATGAAGTAAATGAATCAAAAAAACCAAGGATGCTAACCGCCAAGTGCCAGAGGTATCATTTAAGACAAATTGGTTTAAAATTTAAAACTTAGGCATCTTGATGTTTCTTGTTTTTTTTTTCCTTCGCCTTTCGTGCAGAGAAAATAATCATTAAATTCAGAGAATGAATCCAAAAATCAAAAGTAAATGACTCAAATAATCATACCATTCAATGTTCAAACCACAAATTAAGTGTTCGTGTGATTATAGACAGCTACTAGCCACAATCGCTTGAAGTGTGAAAGAAATATTAGGAGTTTTACTCTAAAATCTACACTAATAATATCAATAACAATGTCACCAACTAAGTTCACCAAAGAAGGCTTACCAAGTGGAGTGATTGGAACAATAACAAGATGATCAACAGAAGTTTACACTCACATCACTCCCCAATATCCAATAATAGACATTAAGGGGAAGATTGCCTAACGAAATAAAGCTATCAATACACTCATCAAAGGAAAAGTGGGCAGAATCCTCATATAGTTGAATAGAGCTCTCCTTAACACCAAAAGTTATGTGGTAGGGCTTCTAATCCTGGTTGATAGCAAGCATAGAACAAACATCCCTAGCAATATGAATGGGCAAAGAGAAATCAATTGGTTCACCAAAGCAATAGATATGGTTCAATTTGTAGACAAATTGATTCCATAGCAATTTTATTTCAGACTTTTTAAATGTCTACTTTCATTTTAGATTTAGGAAATGCATATTCAACTAGAAATGGCAATTTTAATCAAAACTCAAAGCTCACTTAAAATTTTCATTTTCGAGTTCCTTTCTTAACCCTTCTGTAAGTTTCCTTTTGCAGCTTAGGTTAAGAGTTCATCCCAAAATCCCATCATCAACCCTTCGGTATTAGAGATTGGGCAAACCTTGGACCTAGTTTTTCAAAAAACTTGAATATTTAATTCTTGAGCTTTCTAGCTATAACAGAAAGATCATAACATTAGAAACCAAAAAGCACATTTGACCGTTCACATATGAATGTAATAAACGCTCATTGCACAGTGATCAAGAACATTTGAATACTCTTACAAATCTAGTTTTAAATCTTTCTGAAAGTTTGTTTAATCACAAAAAAAAAGCATTTTAAGAATTACTTTGTTGTCTCTTATAGATTTAGACAAATAAATGTAATGCTGAAAACTTTAAAAGAACAAATAGAATATCCCGAGTTCTCTCAAGAAGAGATAAATAAGCCTGTAAAATATGTAAGCTCTAGTAACCTTTCTCTTAAGAAAGCTACCAGTTCTATATTACAAATAAATGTAATGCTGAAAACTTTAAAACAACAAATAGAATATCCCGAGTTCTCTCAAGAAGAGATAAATAAGCCTGTAAAATATGTAAGCTCTAGTAACCTTTCTCTTAAGAAAGCTACCAGTTCTATATTACAAATAAATGTAATGCTGAAAACTTTAAAACAACAAATAGAATATCCCGAGTTCTCTCAAGAAGAGATAAATAAGCCTGTAAAATATGTAAGCTCTAGTAACCTTTCTCTTAAGAAAGCTACCAGTTCTATATTACAAATAAATGTAATGCTGAAAACTTTAAAACAACAAATAGAATATCCCGAGTTCTCTCAAGAAGAGATAAATAAGCCTGTAAAATATGTAAGCTCTAGTAACCTTTCTCTTAAGAAAGCTACCAGTTCTATATTACAAATAAATGTAATGCTGAAAACTTTAAAACAACAAATAGAATATCCCGAGTTCTCTCAAGAAGAGATAAATAAGCCTGTAAAATATGTAAGCTCTAGTAACCTTTCTCTTAAGAAAGCTACCAGTTCTATATTACAAATCAAACATCAGATAACAGAATATAGATCTTAGATTGACTTAGAATTTTGTCATTTAAAAGGTTTTTAGGGGAAATCAAGAAGTTATGATACAAGTAATAAATGAATTGTAATACAATAACTCGTAATGTCTAGCCGCTATTTCTTACTCATTGTAATATTCTAGCATAGATAAAGAGAGAGAAGGATACACTCTTCCTGTCTGAACGGAGATCGTCTGTTTGTTTGTTAAACCTACAATATTTGCAAATAGACATTATCTCCTAAACAAGGTAACCGACAAAAATATAGAATGCGGATATTACTTAGCAGAGTACTTCAATGAATGGATATTATAAAGATTGCTCTTCTCCTTGCTAAAATGTACTTTAGCATTACCATTTCCAAACTGCTTCACAAGAAAGGAATTGATATTTCTAACGATTTCTCAACTACGAGGATCAGAAACAATACCCCTTGTTTCTGCAAGGTTGGGAGACCAAAATAATTAATTAAACTATAAAAACATTAAATAATATGATACAAATAAAATCACATGCAAAATGAATATAAATATGAACATGCTAAAAAGACACTTCTAAATAAATGCAAACAACATGACAAAATACTTTCAAAGAATGAATCCAAATCCAGAAGAAAGAAAATATCTCAAAAGATAATCCTTGTATTAATTCTGAAAAACTATCCAGATCTGATTAAGACCAAAATATGCTGAAACAATCAGAGATCAAATAAAAACAAAACAAAAAAACTCAAGCCCTATTCTGAGCCAGATCAAAAAGAAAAAGAACGCATGATGTTTTTGTTTTTTTTTTTTATCAAAATGCTAGTTATTTCAGAAAAAATTTTGTAACAATTTTCTCCAAAAACAACTTATGAAACCATTCTATGTAATTCTAAAGCAATGCAGAAAAAGAGAACTCATCCATGAGAATGCCAGCGATTTCCTCGAAGAAAAACGAGACGAAATGGTTTTTTTTTTCGTGTGTCACGCCCCCAAGCTTTCGCAAGATGAACGAGTTCAGATAACGTGCAATTTATATCATCTCTAAACCCTAGTTACCACCGAAATGACTCAAATGCCACAAGGCTTATTGGCTTGGTCATAATTTAACTTTGGGAAATTTACATAGTGGCCACCAAACTAATTATAATTTGCTTAACCTCAAAATTTATTTAACGCATCACCCTAATTCTATTTGAGCCAAAAAATTATCACTCTATAACCTCTCTGTGACCGTTTCGCTGCATTAGTCCATCCCCGCACAATCCCAGGTCCTTTCTTTTTTTATCCCTTGACGCAATTATTCAACACCAAGGAGGTAAGATCTGCACGCAAAGGCTCGTCTGAACTTTTTCATAATCCCTACGCCAACCAAGAATAAGCAAGGGCAAATGAGAGTTGAATGTTGTGGTGAAGAAAAAAGAAAAACTGAGAATTGTGGTGAAATTCATATGAATGGAGAAAAGCATTTTCAGATGTACCAGGATATCATACCTGGATGAGGCTAGTATAATTTTCAAAATGTAGTTTTAAATATGGAGGATTTAAATGTATGCCACAAATTTTTATATAATTTTACATATATAACTTATTATATAAGGTTGTTATACATTATGGCTTTTTGACGATGATTTAATGTGCCTAGAAATGATTTTTATATTTTCTTCATTTCTAGAAATGCCTAGAAATGACTTTTATTAACCCAATAGTTATTGGAAGAGCAAGGGAAATTACTGAATGACAAGGTTGAAAAAACTAAGCTCATGGAAGGTCTATTTGGCTACAAAAATTTCTACACCCAAGTTCAGTGTTGAATCTAAAGGTTCTTAATTTTTATTGGAAATTTAGTAGAAACTCTGCATACATGTATGTGTGTGCGCGTGCACGCTAAATTTGTGACCAAATATTGTGAATCTTGCATGTCGTCTCATAAGAAAATTATGAGCACTCAGATTAAAGCTTTAAAAAGAAACTGAGCACAGAAATTGAAACTTTAAAAGAAACTGTGAGCAAATGAATTAGGGCTTTAGAAGAAAATTGTGAGCTCACAGATTGAAGGTTTTAGCCAATTGATCAACCTTATAATAGTCCATAGAATGTAATTTGTGTGTTATTATTTTCTTGACTCCTTTTAATTATTTCCTTTAAAGGTCTTCGTAAAGGCTATAAATATCTCTATTTGTTTTATACAAGGCACTAACTTTTCCCTGCTTTGCTTTATATTAGTCAAAGCTCTCCACTTGTAATTTCTCTCTTCACTTGTAATTTCAAATTTGATATAGAAAATTCTCCTTATCTGCTCGTGATTTTTCTCATCTTTGGATTTTCCATGAAAAAATTATGTATTCCTTTTTTTTTAGTGGCATTGATTTAATATCAAGCTATAACATTAATTTTTTATGAAATTTGGAAGAAGTCGGTGGTTCTACCACCATTTGTGGCATTTGTAGTTGGTCTCATTCAAGCATATGGGAATATATGAAAATGTGTGTAACTTGTAATAATAGTTCAGAAAAATGGGTATTTGGCTAACGTCTACAGCCCTCCTATAACAAAAATCTCAAGATTGTAGCTAAAAGTCTTTCATCCAATCGTACAATTAATCTTTTGACTTCTATTCCATTAGAACAATCAAGAGATATATCATCCATGGACAAGGATGTGTCAATGGAAAAAAATTTTCAGTTTTTTATGCTTGAAACTACGTTTAGGAAGTTCTATGGAAAACTCATAATTAGGGCTGTCAAAACGGCTCGTTGTTCGCGACAGCTCGAGTTCGATAAGTTAGTAAGCCGAACACGAACTAAGATGTGTTCGTTCGTGTTCGACTCGTTTTGGCTCGAAATACTACTCATCAAGTTTATATATATATA
>JXCR01138939.1:75954-108446 GCA_002079205.1 Phalaenopsis hybrid cultivar | reverse complement strand
GCATATTAAAGTTGATTAGAGCGACACCGGTTAGGATCCTACGGTTCCCTCGTTCCTGCATCAATATTTTCTTTTGGATTCACTTAGTCCAAATGAACTTATCAAACCCAACTTAATGAGTTCTATAATTTCATTTAAACCGTGGGAAACCTTGTTAGCAACCATAGGTTACATTCTCCAAGGGATTCCCGATCATCCGATAGAGACATCTTAATTTAGTTGAAGTTGTGGTTTTGTGTGATGTTTGTGATTAAATTTTGAGTTGTTTTATATTTTGAAAGTTGTGACGGTGAATTTTATCTTGGTTGATTTTTAATTTTGGTTTTGGTTATGGTTAACATACATGCAAGTTTATGTAGGTAAATGCAAGCATGAAACATGTAAGGAAAAAAGCAGAAGAAAGACGGTACTATAAACTGTAAAACCGTACCTGGTGAGTCTTCTCGTTCCACCACCTGAAACTTGAAAATGCATGTGAGGGCATTTATGAAGAGCAAAAAAGTAGAGTTCTGAGGGGTTTTCCTAACTCTATGCTGTATTTTGGTAAGTCCTTAAAAGTTTAATTAAGGATGATTCCATTAAGCGAAAAGNGGGTCCATTGAGACATCAGAGGAGAAAATGTGATTTTTAAAAATTTAATTTAATTGATATAATTATTTTTATTGAAAAAANCCCCTAAGGCTTTAACACTTCATAATTTGTCAAATTAAATTCAAATGACTTTGAAATTTTTATTATACCTCAATCATGGGTCCATTGAGACATCAGAGGAGAAAATGTGATTTTTAAAAATTTAATTTAATTGATATAATTATTTTAAGGCACAAATGNGAAAAAAAGGATTTTTCAAAGAAAAATCCTAACTTGACCAAGGTAAATTATAATCCCTTAAATTTTTTACTGGAGGTAGACCTAGACTAGAGAAGTCTTTGGCTCAAATTTCACAATTTTTGAATTCTCTGTGATTTATTAGAAATATTTTAATATCTAGGCTATTTAATGAAAATAAAATATTTTAGGTATTGAAAATTAAGTTTTATATTTTTGAAAAATCTCCCTAAAGTCAGATAACTTAGAGGAGCATAANGCACAAATGGGATTTTTCAAAGAAAATTCCTAACTTGACCAAGGTAAATTATAAACCCTTGAAATTTTTACTGGGGGTAGACATAGCATAGAGAAGCTTTTGGATCAAATTTCATGATTTTTTGAATTCCCTATGATTTACTAGAAATATTTTAAATTCTCATTTATTTAATATAAATAAAATATTTTAGTGGTGAAAATTAAGTTTTATATTTTTTAAAAATCTCCCTAAGGTTAAAGAACTTAGAGGAGAAAATTTTAATTTTTCATTGGAATTATTTTAGTGTAAACTCATTTTTTAGCCTTTAAAAATTATTTTTAAGCTTTAAAGTTCAATATCTTTATTTAGAAAATCAGGAAAAATATTATAATTGTTCTTAAGTAATTAAGAAGCAATTTAGAACATTTCCATGAGTTTTATTATTTTTTGTGATTTTTATGAATTTTTAATTATTTAAATATTTAGAAGAGGCTAAAAATCAAATTTTTATCTTAAATATCACTTTATTTTTAGAAAATACCCCTGATCACAGAGAACTCAAAAAACTATGTTTCATAATTTTTTTGAGTTATATTTTCATTTTTTAAAAGTCATTTAAGTGTTAAGACTGGTATTTATCTTTAAAAATCAATTTAATTTATTAAATGAACTCAAAATATTTTGAAACTTTTATGATGAGTTCTATCACTTTATTTTTAGAAAATACCCCTGATCACAGAGAACTCAAAAAACTATGTTTCATAATTTTTTTGAGTTATATTTTCATTTTTTAAAAGTCATTTAAGTGTTAAGACTGGTATTTATCTTTAAAAATCAATTTAATTTATTAAATGAACTCAAAATATTTTGAAACTTTTATGATGAGTTCTATGGATCACATATCACAGTAGAGATAAAAAATCAAGTTATTTAAGTTTATCATTTTCAAAATTAATTATCTTAGTAGTGTTTGTAAAATTTAGGGACATTTTAAATGATTTGACTCATGAAATTATTTTTAAAGGTTTCTCTAGTCATGGTGGACCTTCCAAAATTTTCATAGAATTTTATAATCAATATGCTAATTTCCATTATTATTTTAAGGAAATAATGTGAAAAAACTTGAAAAATATGGGTCTCTGTATAGGAACCTCATCTAACTTTGGAAAAATCAGAGAATGTTCTCCCTTACAGAGGCTACAATATGTCAAAATTTCAAGCTAAGGTGATGTGTCAATATGCATGGAGAATCAAATGATTCCAAATAGTATTTAATTAATTAAAAATATTTTATGCATCAAATGTACTTGAAAATTATTCCACACTATTCTCCTCTATTCACTAAAGTGTATTTTTATTTTATTTTTGTGATTTTTCTACACAAAGTTATGGATTTTCTAAGTTAGGGGAATTTAAATAAATAGGAAAAAGTCCTATTTATCTATTTAAACAGCGCGTGCCACCTCAACCTACGATGGCTCCGAAGGCGTGCGTGGCGCGCTCTGTTTGGACGCCATCGTCCACGTAGCTGCTGACTCGGCCCGCTGTTTATGTCCCGAAGCGCTGTCCGGCTAGATCTCCCCCGTCCATTTGATACACGCTTAAACGGCTCCCCGTCATCGTCCCCGATAGAATGATCCCGTGCCCATCCAGACTAAAACCTTAAGATCTCAACCTAGACTCAACCAAATCACTTCGGGTTTGATCATATGGACTCGTCTAAGTGAGATGAACACATCCATACGGCTAAGGTACCATGAAATCAAGCTTAAGTAATGGAAAATCAAAATAAGCTCGAGAGGAGGAGGAGTTTTATACCTTTGCTCNAGAATCAAAATAAGCTCGGGAGGAGGAGGAGTTTTATACCTTTGCTCTGAGAAGGGAGGCTTCGATCAGAGGTGCTCGGCACGTTCGTTGGGGTCCAAGGAGGCTAGGGATTGAGTCTCTGGTCTCGGTATAAGGCCTAGGTATGAATTCGACCAAGCTCGATTTCAGGTGTTGGTCTAGAGCTATGGTAGAGGCTCTGTTGAAGGGGGATTTGATAGGGTTTCAGGTGTTGGTCTAGAGCTATGGTAGAGGCTCTGTGGAAGGGGGATTTGATGGGACTTTATTCAGGTGTTGGTCTAGAGCTATGGTAGAGGCTCTGTGGAAGGGGGATTTGATGGGGCTTTGTCTGCTTTTTTCACTCTTGTGAAGATGTAGGCACAAGAAATTGAAGTTTGGTGGAGTGTGGAGGTGTATTGGGTTCTGTCCTGGTAGGTGTGGGCACAAGCAATTGAAGTTTGGTGGAGTGTGGAGGTGTATTGGGTTCTGTCCTGGTTTCGGGCAGGGTTTCAAGCTCAAATTTGAGCTCCGACAATGGGAATGGGTGAGGGAAAATGGTTGGAATGAACTGAGGGGATCTTAGGGAAGCTATGTGTGAAGTTTGGAGAGGCCTCTCTAAGAAAATTTCAGCACACCTCCCATGGCCGTGGGAGGTGAGTTTTTATAAAAATAGCCATGGGGTGGCTCTCAGGGCATAAGTTTGGGTGCATTATGGTGCTTAGGTGGAGGGCAAAGGAGCTCCATAGTTTGATTTGAATGAGCTGGCCTGTAGGTTTGATTTGGGTGAGGTGCCATGGGGGTGGCTCTCAGTTTTAGGCTTTTCCGGCCACTAGGCTGGCCGGCCGGCTAGGGGGAGGTAGCCAGGAGCTCAGGGAACCCAGAGGAAGCCATCACAGCAATTTAATGCAAATGTGCTTGGATTTGGCAAAGATATCTTAAGCATGTGCATTTTCGGAAATAAGATCCCTTAATTTGGGGGACCTTTGGTCCATGGCTTGATTGAGGTGGTTTCATGGTGTTTGGACTGGTAACTAAGTCTAACTAATGACTGTGGTGGAGTTAATTTTGTGGCTTTAAGGTGGTTAGGTCACATTTAGTGTATGGGTCCAAGTGGGTGCAAATGACCAAAACTTGGGTTTGGCTTAGGTTATCCATGTCAATTGGATCAATTTCTTATTGAATTTGGTTTAGATGATCATAAGGAAACTTGGTGAAGGATGGAAGTGGTTTTGAGTTCAATTGAAAGGTCAATTTGAAGGAATTTTGAACTTAAATCAAGGATGGAAGTGGTTTTGAGCTCAATTGGAGGGTCAATTTGAGGGAATTTTGAACTTTAATCATTTTGGTCATGTTGGGTGGAAGTGGTTTTGAGCTCAATTGGAGGGTCAATTTGAGGGAATTTTGAACTTTAATCATTTGGTCATGTTGAGCTAGGCTTGGGTCTAGCTTGGGTTAGCCTTGGGCTAAGTCCAAATTGATTATTGTAAATTGTCAATAGGGACCTCATGAAGAGTTTTCATGTTGAGCTAGGCTTGGGTCTAGCTTGGGTTAGCCTTGGGCTAAGTCCAAATTGATTATTTTTAATGGTCAATCTTGGGTCTAGCTTGGGTTAGCCTTGGGATAAGTCCAAATTGATTGTTGTAAATGGTCAATAAGGATTTGGGTCTAGCTTGGGTTAGCCTTGGGCTAAGTCCAAATTGATTGTTATAAATGGTCAATAGAGACCTAATGAAGAGATTCCAACATGAATTGGATGCCANCAACATTAATTGAGGCCAATTGACTAGGCTATGTGTTCAATTTGGTGAGATTAAGTCATATGGTCAAAATTGGGGTTTTGACCCAAATCGAAATTGGGCTCAAATCATGGATCAATTGAGCTTGGATTTGGTTTAGTTTGGTCATATCAAAAGTGAATTTGAGTTTAAGATTGGAATTGGGGTCAATTAAGATCAAATTGACTGACATTTGAGTTGGATTTGGGGAAATTTGGGTCTTTAAAGGGTAATTTGAGGATTTTGGTAAAAGATGATCAAATTAGCCAAATCAGGTCATGTAGTAGTTGAGAGAAATGAAATTGGAAATATTTGGGATTTATTTGGGAATTTTTGGAATTTTTGGAATTTTGGGTCAAAGGGGTATTTTGGTAATTAGGGGGTGTTTTAGGGGTAAAAGGCCAAGATGGGTATTTTGGTAGAGTTGAGGTACCAATCATCACCAATAAGCCATGGACCAATGGAAAGCCCATTTTGGGTCCTCTACATAGTGGTCTTAGCCAAACCATAGCCCTAGGGCTAGTAGGTTTAGCGGACTATCTACATGAGTATCCTAAATGATCAAGGGATCTAGGCTAGAAATTTGAGTTCAGGGTTGTGAGTGATTGTGGGTGCAAATTAGTGTAGTGAGTGCCTTAGCTCCAGACCAAGTGACTCATCTTGAGTTTCCTCCATAGTGACCCCACCTACTAAGTGTTTAGAGGTTGAGAGCAATATGTGGAACTTCAAGTTGGGTGAACCAGGGTTTGGAATTTCTAATGGTGAGGGTATCATGTCTTGTTTTCTAGGACCAATATGTGGAACTTCAAGTTGAGTAGAGAAGAGTTTGAAATTTCTAGTGGTGAGGGTTCCAGATCTAGTTTTCTAAGAATAGGCAATAAGAAGTTTGGAATTTCTAATGGTGAGGGTTCCATGTCTAGTTTTCTAAGAATAGTCAATAGAAAATTGTAGAATTTCTAATGGTGAGAGTTCCTTGTCTAGTTTTCTAAGAATAGTCAATAAGAAAATAAGTGTAGAGTTTCTGATGGTGAGGGTTCCTTGTTTAGTTTTCTAAGAATAGTCAATAGAAAAGTCAATGGCTAGACCCTAGGCTACTAAAGAGGAAAAACTAAACCTCAACCAAAAATGAGGTCAACATTATCATACTATCACCGTAGAGTTATCCAATTCCCTGCACCTTGCCCAATTTTGTCATGAAGTTCTATAGCCAAAACATCTTCTCGTTAGCATCAACGATATCAATATATTTGTCCACTATAGTTAAAAGTGCAAAAATCTTCTAACTCACTGTTGTGTTGCCCGATGTGAAGATATATCCTATTGTACTTCTCCTACTCCTGTCAAATATGAAATCCTGTAACTGATCCCTAAACTTTTATAGTAAGGTTTTATATTGATTTTTCCCCTCAAATACGTGAGAGTCTACTTTAGCAGCTCTTAATGATGCTTGTCTGGATTGCCCATGTACTTGTGACCACTCCCACTGCATATGCAATATTTGATCTAGTACAAATCATTGCATACACCAAACTTCGGACTGTTGAAGCATACATAGTTTACTTCATCTATGCTTGCTCTGCTTCAGAGTTAGGCGATAGCTCCTTAGATAGTTTGAAGTGACCACCTATGAGAGTGCTAACTAGTTTTGCCTCAAACATGTCAAACATCTGTAGGATCTTCTCAATATACTTTGCCTGAGAAAACTTCAGTTTTTCTGCACTCCTATCCCTAACGATTCTCATTCTGAGGATTTTCTTGGTTAGACCTAAATCCTTCATCTCAAACTCACTTCATAATTATTTCTTCAATTCCCTGATTTTTTCCGCATCCACCCCTTCAATGAGCATGTCATTTACATACAAAAGAAAGTAAAATATGATAGTTCTCAAATTATTTGATGAAGTAGCAGTGGTCTGCTTGGCACTTCATGTTACCATTGTCTAAATGAACTGTTAAACCTCATGTACCACTATCTCGGGGCATGCTTCAAGTCATAAAGGCTTTTCTTCAATCTATAGATCAAACCTTCTTTACTTGGAATCATATAACCTTGTACTTACACCACGTACAGTTCTTTCTTCAGATCTCCATGTAAAAAAGTTATTTTTACATCAATCTTCTTCAGATGTAGATCTTTCACTACTACCAGATTCAACACAGCCCTAATAATAGTTACATTCACCACTAGAGAGAAGATCTCTGAGTAATTCACTCCTTCATTCTACTGGTAACCCTTCAAAATAAGCCTTACAATGTAGTGTTTGCTACCGCTGACTCCTCTTTCAGTTGTGAAGTGCACTTTTGTCATTTGGTAGCACTATCAAATCCCAAGTCTATTTTGACTCTAAATATTGTGTTTCTTCATTCATGGTGAGCTCCCACTCTCTTTAATCTACAACTTGAGTGGCCTCCTCAAAGAACTTTGGTTCACCACTATCAGTTAATAAAAAATAGTGTAAAGAAGGAGGATATCTTTATATGGGTTGTCTCACTCTAGTGGATCTTTTGATCTCTATAGTAGGTGACTGAGAAACTTTTAGGGCTCCTGATTAGGCATTATTTCTTTTTCCATCTTCCTGATATCAATATCCTTTGCCTCCACATAGCTGGATTCTTCAGAAGTAGTTGACGGAATGTCTTGAGTTCTGACCTTATCCTTTTACATCTCCATTTCATTGAATGTGATGTTCTTACCACTAATGAATTTTTGATTCTTATAATCTTTGAACTTGTACCCAAACTCATCTAAGCCATATGAAATAAAGGTGCACTTGACAATTTTTGAGTCAAGCTTGCTCATAGACCCTACATCAACATGCACATATGAAGAATACCCAATAACTCCTAAATTAGATAAACATACCTTTTTGTTACTCCAGGCTTCTTTGAGTAAGCCTTCCTCAAAAGATACATATGGACCAAGGTTTATCAGATGAATAGTTGTGTTCACTGTTTCTGCCCAAAATTTTTTTGGCAAGCCTGCATGCAGTCTCATGCTCTTAGCATGCTTCGTGATTACTCTATTCATGCGCTAAACCACACTATTCTATTGCATGGTCCTTGATATAGTGAACTCATGCCTTGGGCCCCTCTATATCACAAAAATTCCTGAACTTTTTGATCACGGTACTCACCGTATTATTTGATATGAAGACTTTAGCTTCAATGTTTTATTTTCTACCATAGAATTTCATTTCTGGAAGACAACAAATACATTAGATTTCTATTTTTAAAAATAAACCCATACCTTTTACTGAAATCAATTTTTAATGTCACAAGTGTAGGATGTCCACCTGCATGGCTCAAGATGGTCTACGATTTGTCCATAGCATTCAGTAGCTCAAGACACCTACTCAAGACCTTCTGACACTTTTTTAAGGCAAGTAAGCTAGGTTTGGTGGCAATTCAACCCTATTGGAAATATTCCCTCTGAGAGGCGCATTCGGAATGTGAGGGACGGTTGGTGCCTAATTTGATGATTAAAAGTCACCACACGTCCATCCAAAACTTCCCACTGCCAGAGGAAGTGACCAAACCCGCAATTACTTGTATTTTTAATTTCGTTAATTTTTCCACAAAATATATCTCAATTTATATCTATCAACTAGTGTGAACACATGAAATGATTTATAAATTATATAATAAATTTTCACACTACGGGTAATACACAAGTATATGTATCGTTTCAAGTAATATAGAATTTTTCTTAAAAACCCCAGTATCGATTCCATGAGAAATGCAATAACTCCTAAAATCAACTCACAAAAATTATATTTAAATTGTGAATTAAATATATAACGAGGTCTAAAATGATATGCTTACTACAAATCACTACTTAAAGAGCTTAAAAGAAAGTGACAACTAAATGCAATAGCTTAGTAAAATATAACAACAAGTTTGGATTTTATGAAAAACATTTCCCCTTTCAAAGAGATTTTAATCTATGTAGGATTTAAATGATTTAAAAAAAATGTGAAATATTGTGATAAATACAAGCATACCTTATTCTTTGCTCCCTCCCGATGCTTGTAAAGAACATTAGCTAACTTAAGGTTGTCTCCTTAACATCTTGCCTCCACATCAGTGTTATCTAGCCTCTCACCTCTAAATGTTCCTAGCCTATGCCACTGTAATGACTGAATCCTAGCGTCAGGGTACTAAAACTTAAGCCAAACTAGTAAGAATATAGCCTGCCACACTAGATCTAACCAATTTTACGCACATAAAAACTTATCTCCCTATTTATTTTGCACTCCCCCTTAGGTGATCGCAATGGTTCTGCCTAGAATAAAGTTTGGTATCCACTAATTGGGTAAAATCATAGCCCTCCCAGGTCATTATGTTTCTCAATAGATTTTAATCTCACAAGTGGCCAGTTTGTAAAGTATACAAATATTGGGTAAAAATATTATCACAAATTTTAAGAGTAAAAAAAATTCTTTAAATCATTCTCATCCCATAAGATTATGTCTTATATGCAAGAAGAAAGAAAGGGAACTACTCAGAATTCATGGAGATTAAACAAAAAAAAATATTTGCATTGAAATCCAAGTCTTACAACAAAAACTTAAACACAAATACAAAGTATATGTCTTCTCCCCAAGCAAACTCTGGAGTTTACTTTAGACAATATCCAAACTTCTTCACACTAAAAAACACTTGCACTTACACTTGAACATAAAATATGAAAAACCTAACTCACTGTTGCTGCTCAATTAAAGTTTCGAGGATCCAAAAGGTCCTTAAATTTGGCCAAATCCTTCTCATCAAAAACCCCTCTAAAATTTGGTCAAATTCGATGTTTCTTCTAAAAAGGTTGTTACTGGTGCTATAGCGCCTGTATGGGATGCTATAATGCCCTCCTCGCTCTACTATGGCACTATGAAGCCAAGGTGTGTGATCAACTTTTCTTTTATATACTTCTATTTCTGACTCCACTACTAAGAACTAGATGTAAGTTTCCTGACAACAAAAGCAAAAAAACTTGATCCTTATTTGGTACAATAGTACTATGATGTATGTGATGTTAAATTCTTGATTCTCTTTATTTATATTTCTTTCTTTACAATGGTGTAAAATACTTGACTTCGACGAAAGTAATAGTACAACTGATATATTTAAATATTGGGATATTACGCAAGTATACGTATCGTTATCAAGTAATATGGGATTTTTTGATTAAGCCATGAAATATCAAACCTACAGGGAGAACTATAAACTCTTAAGAAGAAATTAGATAATAAACTCTACTTTCAAAAAGAGTCTTACTCAAAGTATAGATACTATGGGAGGAATGAAAGTTCGATTCTTTTTAGTAATTTTGATAATTAAAAATAAAGTAAACAACTAACTAAATTTAACTAAATTTTTGTAAGATGAAAGAAATAAAAATAAAATATTTTTTTCTTATCATGAATCAGTAACAAGTATAGGAATTATGTTGTGAAGATATTTAAATTGTGTTGTGCTAAATAGGAGCAATATTATTCTTTACCCTTACTAGAGATGTGATACAGCAGAAATATATGCATTTTTAGACTCATATTTTATACTTATTTTTGTTGATATTGCACTTTAATAGAAATTATTTTTATGTTTTCTTGCAGGTTGTTAAATTTTAGGACTTGAAGCAAAAATGATGAAATTTAGAGCAAAAATGAAGAAATTGAAAATTTGTTCCGCGCCGACTCGCCGTTTTACAGAGAGCATTGAATTAAATAGCAGAACACTGACACCGACAACGCCATAATGGGCGTCGACAGCGCCAATGTCGGTTCAACCTTCGTTTCTAGAAGATTCAACAAATGAGGATATTTTTTGAAGAGTTTTTGGAGGCACCAATTGGAGAACCGACTCTATGCTTTATTTAAGGCCGAAATTGATCAAACTTCTTGCCATTTCATCGACCCAATTCAACCCTCTATGCATCACGCATTCCTCTATTTTCAGTCCACAACCATTTAGAGTCCATTATTTTTACGATTTCGAGTTTTGTGGAGAGATTAAGTGTGAATTCTTCTCTAAGAGTGTTGGAGAAGGAGAAAAGTGAGAGATTTCTTCATCCTTCATTTTCTAGAAGCGGCTACAAGCGATTTGTTTTGAGAAAGAGTTTCAGATAAGTGTTATTTATTTATTAGTGTTGTATGAAATTTTTTTTATATATGAAATTTGTGTTTTATTGTATCTTTCTCATGAAGTCAGAGTAGTTTACTTTATCTTTCTACCTACTCTGAGATATGGTAAAATGAAGAGATAATATAGATGTACCAATATTAAAAGATAAAATAAATTGTGATGATTTTTCAACTCCGAACTTAATTTACATTTCGATCTGACCAATTGAACTGTTAAAATATGTTGTGAAACATATGATCCGGGAAATGGAGTATGAGTTTTACAACAGAGTGAGGATCACATTTGATTCCATGAAGAAGAACTTCAGTCATGGAATTAAGTGCAAATAAATATGAAAATATACTTTGTTGGGTGTAGAATTGGAGAATCTTTAGGGTGACAGACTAAAATCCCCAATTCTGTCTTAGTGTTTAAAAACTAAAGCAAGAGTTAGCCTTCAAGTGAAGGGAAGTTGGAGCTCTGGAGTTAGCCTAGCTGACAACGACTTTTTTATATACCTAAAAATACAAGAATTTGACACCACTACTAGAAGATTTAAACCCTCAGTAATGACGATAAAAACTTGATGCAACTTTTAATATGTAAGAATTTATGAGCACAAAGTTATTATTTTATAATAATTTTGTAAAGTCGCAATTTCAAACACAAGTATACGTATCGCTCAAGTAATACAGGGCTCTAGTGGAGTCCCGTTTATCGATCCCACATGGAAGCGAGGAAAGAGGTCCTTAGTCAAATTCTAATATACTATAATTAGTCCTTGGTTTGAAATGTCGATTAAAATGATGTTTTATTTAGCAACTACTCCTAAATGCAAGTGTTAAATGTAAAGATAACAACTATAACTAAATGCAAATATTAATTCTAAAGATAACCCTTTTTGGAAGAATTGGTTTGGAGAATTTTGAGATATTAAAAATTACTATTCTTATGTAATGAATTGGATAATGTAAAGGAATGAGATGCATTAAATATTGTATGTGCCCAATAGGAGCAATCCTATTCTTTTNGTTTGAAATGTCGATTAAAATGATGTTTTATTTAGCAACTACTCCTAAATGCAAGTGTTAAATGTAAAGATAACAACTATAACTAAATGCAAATATTAATTCTAAAGATAACCCTTTTTGGAAGAATTGGTTTGGAGAATTTTGAGATATTAAAAATTACTATTCTTATGTAATGAATTGGATAATGTAAAGGAATGAGATGCATTAAATATTGTATGTGCCCAATAGGAGCAATCCTATTCTTTTCCCTTTGGTCCAGGTATAAAGAACATTGACTAATCCTATGCTTGTTTACTGAATCCGTGGCTAGGCTGGGAGGATACCGACTCTCACTTCGGAGCTCCCAAGATCCCCTTGCCTGAGAGCTAACATCTCCGCTTCAGTACTTAAATAATAGGACCGAATTGGAAATCTTAGTCTGTCACCCTAAAATCTCCAATTCTACGCCCATCAAAGTATATTTCCCTATTTATTTGCATTCAGCTCCCATGAACTTAACCATCCTTGGAATCTGCATGTGGTTCTACTTTGTTGAGAATTACAAAGCCCTCTCGAGTCTTAATGCAATTACAATGAACTTTAACACTACAACAGGCCTTTATTGTAATGTAAATAAAGTGCAAGTAAAAACCATCTTATTGATAATTAAATTTGCTTCTAACATGCATCACAAAATCCTAAACATGAATTCTACTCATCACAAAAGAAAAGTACAATGAAAATAACGGCATAATCTTCTCATGCCATTATTTCCAAACAAGAAGAGAGAGTAAGAGAAGCACATCACAAAGCACGAAGAAAACACAACGGAAAACTTCATTTCATCAAAGCAAATCCACTAAATAAATGTTTACAAAATCATAAGATAATGAAGAACACAATACTTAACTTTTACCCTTGAAAGAAAGAAGAAAATCTCTCCCACAAAGTTTTCTGTATGCAATGCTAGAACATCTCCTTACAATTTCTCTCAAAATCTCCTCTCCAATCTCTCCAAAAGGGTAGAAATCTACATTTCTACTCCTATTCGAAAAAACCTAAACTTTCTCCACACTTTTCCTAACATTACTCTCACACAAATCCTACTTTTTCTAACCTAAATTCATTCTTTTAAAATGTAGGGATGAATTATGAAGAATTGCCATAAGAATCCTTTCAAAAAACGTCTAAATACGTTGAATTTTGGCTCATAATCGCCAAAAGTCGGTTCATAGTCGTCCCGGGTGCCGTAGGCGGGCTCAAGGGCGCTGTCGGTGAGCTTTTCTGTCGTTTTTTGGTCTTCTTGGGTAAATCTCGCCGTCGGTGCGTTTTGGCGCCGTTGGCGAGCAGACTGCGCAGCTCCACCATTTTGCTCTGTTTGGCTCCGTTTTAGCTCCGTTTTGCCCAATTTCAGTTGCGTTGTGTTCCTAACATATAGCCCTACAAAATAACTATAAAAATAACTATTCTTTAAAGTATAATCACATTCAAAAATATGCAAGAAGTGTAAAAGAGATTAAGCATCGAAAGACTTATCGAAAGGTGACTGGGTAAAATTTCATTTCTTGCTCGTTTTTGCTCCAAATTGCACCGTTTTTGTTTCTTTTTGTTCCAATGACCATAATTCATCATACCTGCAACAAAACATCAAAAATACCCTTCTTTAAAGTGCAATATCATCAAAATCAGTGTAAAATATGTATGAAAATCTTAACATATTTTCCTTTGGTCAAAATCCCTCAAACATATCTATTACTTGTCCTCAAGTAATACTACATAAAAGTTATGATTTATTGTAGTAAAGTTTTAATTCAAAATTACTATAAGTTTGATTTAAGTAAATACCATAGTGAGATTTTCAGAAAAAAATTCAAGTAATTAAATTAACTCTGTAGGTACAAGATTATCTAGTCATCAAGTTTAAGAGTTCTAGTTTTCTATTCATTTTAAGAATGACTATATGTTGTAAAATCAAGTCACTTAGAATATTCAAATGATAAAAAATTCATGAGAACACTACTATTAAAAGATGCTAATCCATAAATATAAGTTCAGGAATGTATTTAGGTTTTTCTTTTAGGTAGGTCCAGTTAAGCCAATTTTTGATTAGGCATCTCCTCAAGCTTCTCTTCACTTTTATATTTTTTTTCTTTTTTTTTTCTTTTTCATTTGGATTGCTTTGTCCTATATATTTTTCTTTTCTTTCTCAGATTTTTTTTTTCTTTTTCATTTGAATTGCTTTCAATTCTATATATTTTTCTTTTCTTTTCAGCTTTTCTTTCTTTTCTATTTTTCATTTGGATTGCTTTCAATCCTATATATTTTTCTTTTCTTTTCAGGGTTTTTTTTCTTTTTCATTTGGATTGCTTTCAATCCTATATATTTTTCTTTTCTTTTCAAGGATTAATATTTTTTTCTTTTTCATTTGGATTGCTTTCAATCCTATATATTTTTCTTTTCTTTTCAGGGATTGCCTTTCTTTTTCCTTTTTCAAGTGAGGATTACTATATCTGGATAGCCTTTAATGATTTTAAACATCACCGCTTTCAATCCTATATATTTTTCTTTTCTTTTCAGGGATTGTTTTCAATCCTTTCTTTTTTGATTTTCAAGTGAGGATTACTTTATCTGGATAGTCTTTAATGATTTTGAACTTCACTTTTCTTTCCCTAAATTTGAAACTCAAAAATCTGGATAGCCTTTAATGATTTTGAACTTCACTTTTCTTTCCCTAAATTTGAAACTCAAAACATTGGATAGCCTTTAATGATTTTGAACTTCACTTTTCTTTCCCTAAATTTGAAACTCAAAGCATTTTCAAAGCATTCCACCTTTAATGATTTTGAACATCACCTTTCTTTCCCTAAATTTGAAACTCAAAGCATTCATTTATCTTACAAATATTTCATAGCTTTTACATCATTGAGCCCAAATATTTTCTTCTCAAATGAATTTCCAAGATTCTTAATACTTTAAAATATAGTTTCCTTTACTTTAAATAGTTAACTATAGTCTTATTCTCTTATACTAAATTTCTTAATCTACAAAATTAATTTTCATTAGAAAAATATTCCTTTAAATCTACCATAATATTTAAATATCTACAAAAAATAGTTCTTGAATTAAATTCACTACATAAAATCATATTAATAATTTTGAAAATATTGAGAACATCTAATAGTTAATCTTTTTCTTCCCTTCCCCAAACTTGCATTTTTAAATATTTTATAATTTAATTCCATAAAATGTAGCAGGAAGGAAAAGTAATTGAATTTAGTAGCTAATGCAACATCCTATCAAATTTATATGCATGCATAATCAGGATAGAATGACAACAGGAGTAAGTAAATTAAGCTAAAACATGCTTGCAATAATATTAAACTAAAAGGAAGTATATTCGATTTAAAATTTCATTTTTCTTCCTACCCCCAAACTTGATTTTTAGCATGTAGAACATTCAATGCAGAAAATATAAATAGGAAGAAAAACAATTTAAAAATCATATCTACCACAAATTTCTATCAAAAACATCTATAATTATTTATTATCATAGAAAACATGTAGTAGAAAGCAAATCTAAACTAAACATGCCAGAATGAAAGTAACTAAACAAACTTCTAACTAAAATAGCATGTATCAGCATTGAAATATAAAAATGTTCTTCAATTCTTATAAATTGTAACACAAACACAAACACAAACACACAAACAAGATAAATGAGGTCAATTCTTCCTCCATCTCATCACATCTCACTAACTCACTTCCAATTTCTAACGGAATCCCTACACAAATATATTGGGTGCTTATAAATGATTTTATAGATTCTAATCCCAAAGATAAGATTATACGTGATATATTAGTTCTTGAGCACCAATACCAAACATCACCATATCCTAATAATTAAGCACCTCTAGCAGTTATAAGGATAGTGTAAGATCATCCACAAATTACTCATCTAATAGGTTCGCGACTCCTATCAAAGGAAAATAATGTCCGAGAAAAGAAGTAATAAATATGAGATCGAACTGTCACTGTTTAAATTCATAATGTCTCTTATAAAACTCTTCTGGTGAGACCCAAGTTGTAGTGAACTCGTGAATCCAACTGCTACAAGAGAACATACAAGTATAACCATAATAAGAATTTAATGAATCATCTCCCTCATGACACACAAAAAGCAATTCAAAACACTAACAATCCAAACATCTACCAAACATCAAGCAAACAGATCAATCCACACTAAAGCAAACACAATACAACACTAACAATCATGAATCATAAGCAAACAAAATCAAACCACACATATAAATATG
The DNA here is from genome assembly GCA_002079205.1 of Phalaenopsis hybrid cultivar. Taxonomy (NCBI): domain Eukaryota; kingdom Viridiplantae; phylum Streptophyta; class Magnoliopsida; order Asparagales; family Orchidaceae; genus Phalaenopsis; species Phalaenopsis hybrid cultivar. The sequence goes on along the minus strand of JXCR01138939.1, from coordinate 92,344 downwards.
GGTTGCCTCCCATAAAGCGCTTAATTTAGCGTCGCTAGCCCGACAAATGATTCCACCTCGGATCAAAATTCCAATTAAGAATTCCTTGATCAATAGCCAATTTTTTCCAGATCCACGGATTTCTACAAAGTCCTCAACTTTTAAATTTTTCTTTCAGCTCTTCCTTTTCATATTGTTCATATCCTTGTTCCTCATATTTCTTTCTAGTTCTTTCTTTCAGCTCTTCCTTTTCAGATTGATTCATATTCTTGTTCCTCATATTTCTTTCTAGACTAATATTCATAATATCATCCTTGAAATTTATAAGAAATGGATCTTTATATGATAATTCAAGATCTCCCAAAATTTGGATTAGATTCTCTTTAGATAATTCAGATTCTATATCAATATCTTCTATGCTACTCTTCTGTTTCAAATTATCTTCCAATTCTTCATGAATTTCTTCCATTAATCTTTCAATTTCCTTGTCCCTATCTCTCAACTCAAAGCTCTTTTGAAACAAATCCTTGAGTTCTCTTCTAAATATCAGTTCAATAATTTTAAATTGCTCATAATTCATTTTCTTAGTATTTGTCTCAGAGTCACTAGGTAAAATATCTGGAGGGTAACTATTAATTGCATTAATAATCTGCTCCAGCATCAGAATCTCATTTATTTTGTTCGTATACCACGAAATATGCCATTCAATGAATTTGAATAACTCTTTTATAGAAGATCTTTTACTGATTTCATCATTTAATTCAGGTTCATCATGTGATTGAGTCAAATATGAAGATATAGAGACTGGTGGTGTATATGAATTCACCAAATAGATAGGCTTTAAAATTGTATGAGGTAAATTCATTTTAAGGTCATGAGATTTTTCAACAGATGGAATTAAAAGTTTACTATTTTTGGTAACGTCCATCATTTCACACCTCTCATGAACATACATACAGTCTTCTTTAAACAACATTTTAGACTCATCATGAAAGCCCATTTCAATCTCATCTGTTAACTTACTCTCAAAACTTTTCTGGAAATAGTTTTTACTTAGATAATCAATTTCATCCATCCGAAAACAATCATCATCATTTCTCTCAGCTGGATATTTCATAGCCTTTAAAACATCAAAAGTGGTTTCATGGTCATTAATATTCATAGTTAACTTTCCTTTTTGCACATCTATCATAGCTTGTCCAGTAATAAGAAAAGGTCTACCCAAAATAATGGGAAAATCGTTATCTTCCTCCATATCTAATACAATAAAGTCCATAGGAAAGATAAATTTTTCTACTTTAACAAGCACATCTTCTATAATCCCTTTTGGATAAATGATAGATTGATCAGTTAACTGAAGAGTTATATTAGTGAGAGAAATATTGGCTAAACCTAACCTTTTAAATATAAATAGAGGCATAACCTTAATGTTCGATCCTAAATCACATAAAGCTTTTCCACATTATCTTTTTTCAATTACACAAGGAATTGTAAAGCTACAATGATCTTTAAGTTTTTGAGGAAAATTTTTCTGAAGTATAGCGCTGCACTCCTCACTTAGTGCAACTGTCTCGCAATCCCCAAATTTCCTTTTCTTGTTTAATATCTCCTTCATAAATTTTGCATAACTTGACATCTGTTTCAAAGCTCAATGAAAGGAATATTTATCGTTAACTTCTTAAGTACGTCCATGAACCTTGAAAATTTTTTATTCAACCTATGCTGTCTAAGTCTTTGAGGAAATGGAGGTGGTGGTCTTTTTAAATTGATTTTAGTTGGAGATACTAACTTTTACAGATCCTTAGAAACATGTTCTTTAGGTCTTTTAGTTTCATGTTTCTCTCACAACATTTTTCTCTTTTCTAACCACATCCTCTATCTCTCTTCCACTTTTTAATTGGACAACCCTACTTGTTCATTAGTGTTCTCTTTAGGGTTGATCTCAATGTTGCTAGGAAGTGTTCCTTGGGGTCTTTTGCTAAGTGATTAGCAATTTGTCCCAGTTGATTCTCTATATTTCTAATCGCAGCATTTTGACTTTGCAACTGGTTTCCTATTTGTGATACCACTTCTTCCATAGACATCTTCTTATTCTCAAATTGTTGATCATTATTAGAGTCAGGTGGATATTAAGGTCTATAGTTTGTGTTCCCCTGATTATTCCAACTTCCATTAGTATTTGCATGATTATTTTCCCATTATTCATTTCCACCCCAAGTAATATGACAATAGTTAAAATTAGGATGGTCTTCCAACCTGGGTTGTAAAAGTTAGAATATGGGTTGTTTATGATATTTAATATCTCGTATGATAACTAGAATCAATCATATTCCCTAATGAACTTTCTTCACTTACTGGAGTAAATTAAGTTTGGTTCATTCCAAATTGATCTAACTTCTTTGATATTGCAGCAACTTGCGATGCAAGAATTGTAATCACATCTGAATCATGAACACTGGCTACTTTTTTAGGATTTACCCTTGTAGAGGGCCATTGAAATTCATTTGCAGCCATATTTTTAATTAACGCATACGCTTCATCAAATGGTTTTGATATTAATGATCCACCAGCAGTAGCATCAATTATAAACCTAATGGATTCTACTAACCCATTATAAAAAGTTTGAATGATTAACCAATCAGGCAGAGCATGATGTGGACACTTTCTTAGGAGTTCCTTAAATCTTTCCCAGGCTTCGTATATTGATTCCCCTTCATACTGACAAAATGAGATAATATTTTTTCTAAGTTTAGTAGTCCTTGAAGGTGGAAAATACTTAGGAATTTCTAAGTTAATTCCTCCCAATTTTTAATTGGATGTCAGGGCAAAGAGTATAACCACATTTTAGCCTTATCCCTTAGTGAGAAAGGAAAAAGCCTTAGTCTGACAACGTCATCTGACATATCGTTATAACAAAATATAGCACAAAGTTCTATAAAATTTGATAAGTGTAAATATGGATCCTCTAACGGAGTTCCCCCAAACTGATTGTTTTGCACCGGTTGGATAATCTCAGGATTTATTTCAAACGAGTCAGCTTCTAAGACAGGGTTTTGTATACTTGAGTGAATTTCATCTGTCATAGGATTTACATAATCCCTCAATGAAGTATGATGATTTTCCAAGTTATTATTTTGAAAGTTTTTCATTTCCATTTCTAGTTTTCGAGTCCTCTTTATATTTTTATTTTTTTCTTTTTTTCAAACTCGGGATCATAAGGCACAAGTCCTACAGATCCTTTATTTTGTATACGTAACACAACAAACAATACATTAATAATTAAATAAATAATAGATGAAATATATTCAACTGAACAAAATATTTTCACGAACACCTTATTTTTCACACAAACAGTTTTTTTAGCACTTTTTCATATAAAAACACTTTTCACACAAAATAATTTTTACAAAACTACAGTTTTCCAAGTCTAAGCCTAGTTACTTCAACTAAAATTTTCCTAAAGATCTTACCGAAACTTCCCCGGCAACGGCGCCAAAAACTTGACAGCGACTTTTTTATATACCTAAAAATAGAAGAATTTGACACCACTACTAGAAGATTTAAACCCTCAGCAATGACGTCACAAAATTGATACAAACTTAATATGCAAGAATTTATGAACCCAAATTTATATATTTATAATGATTTTGTAAAGTCACAACATCAAACGCAAGTATACGTATCGCTCAAGTAATACAGGGCTCTAGTGGAGTCCCGTTTCTCGATCCCACAGAGAAGCGAGGAAAGAGGTCCTTAGTCACATTCTAATATACTACAATTAGTCCTTAGTTTGAAATGTCAATTTAAATGATGTTTTATTTAGCAACTACTCCTAAATGCAAGTGTTAAATGTAAAGATAGCAACTATAACTAAATGCAAATATTAATTCTAAAGATAACTCTTTTTGGAAGAATTGATTTGGAGAATTTTGAGATATTAAAAACTACTATTCTTTTGTAATGAATTGGATAATGTAAAGGAATGAGATGCATTAAATATTGTATGTGCCCAAAAGGAGCAATCCTATTCTTTAAGCTTTGGTCCAGGTATAAAGAACATTGACTAATCCTATGCTTGTTTACTGAATCCATGGCTAGGTTGGGAGGATGCCGACTTTCACTTCGGAGCTCCTACGTTCCCCTCACCTGAGGGCTAACATCTCTGCTTCAGTACTCAAATAATAAAAACGAATTGGGGATCTTAGTCTGTCACCCTAAAATCTCAAATTCTACGCCATCAAAGTATATTTTCCTATTTATTTGCATTCAACTCCCATGAACTTAACCATCCATGGAATTTGAATGTGGTTCTACTTTGTTGAGAATTAAACAGTCCTCTAGGGTCTTAATGCAATTACAATGAACTTTTACACTACAACAGGCCTTTATTGTAATGTAAATAAAGTGCAAGTTAAAACCATCACGTTGATAATTAAATTTGCTTCTAACATGCATCACAAAATCCTAAACATGAAGTCTACTCATTACAATAGAAAAGAAAAATGAAAATAATGGCTCAATCTTCTCATGCCATTATTTTCAAACAAGAAGAGAAAATAAGAGAAGCCCATCACAAAGCACGAATAAAATACAACGGAAAACTTCATTTCATCAAAGCAAATCCACTAGATAAGTGTTTACAAAACCGTAAGATAATGAATACACAATACTTAGCTTTTTCCCTTGAAAGAAAGAAAAAAATCTCTCCCACAAAGTCTTCTGCCAATGCAATGCTAGAACATCTCCTTACAATTTCTCTCAAAATCTCCTCTCCAATCTCTCCAAAAGGGTAGAAATCTACATTTCTACTCCTATTCGAAAAAATCTAAACTTTCTCCACACTTTTCCTAACATTAATCTCACAAAATGCCACTTTTTCTAACCTAAATTCATTCTTTTAAAGTGTAGGGATGAAGTATGAAGAGTTTCCATAAGAATTCTTTCAAAAAGCGTGAGCCCATAACCGCCAAAAGTCGGTTCATAATTGTCCCGGGCGCCGTCGGCGGGCTCGAGGGCGCTGCCAGTGAGCTTTTCTATCATTTTTTGGTCTTCTCAGCTAAATCTCATCGTCGGCACCATTTTGACGCCGTCGGCGCCGTTTTGACGCCGTCGGCGGGTAGACTGCGCAGCTCCACCATTTCGCTCTATTTGGCTCCATTTTAGGTTCGTTTCGCCCCATTTCAGTTGTGTTGTGTTCCTAACAGATAGCCCTACAAAATAAGTATAAAACTAACCTTTCTTTAAAGTATAATCACATTCAAAAATATGCAAGAAGTGTAAAAGAGATTAAGCATCGAAAGACTTATCGAAAGGTGACTGGGCAAAATTTCATTTCTTGCTCGTTTTTGCTCCAATTTGCACCGTTTTTGTTTATTTTTGCTCCAATGACCATAATTCATCATACCTACAACAAAATATCAAAAATACCCTTCTTTAAAGTGCAATATCATCAAAATCAGTGTAAAATAGGTATGAAAATCTCAACATATTTTTCTTTGGTCACTAGCCACGAATTTAGGAACTAAACCTAGGATTAGCCAATGATTTTCTATAACACTGTATCAGGGTAGAGATTTAAAATTTCTCTTATTGGTACAATATATATTTAAACCATTTATCTCATCTCATTTTACCAAAATCCCATTATAGTGGAAACATGCTATTTCACATAGAAACTTTCATCACATAAACATAGTTTAATAGTTGGATAGTTACTGTTTAAATTTTGTTTTTTAGTTTTGATAGTAGTTAAATAATTTAGTTCTGATAATATCTCAACATTCAAAATTAGTGACAATAATTTTTTTTTGACTTTCTGTGAATTTCCTAGTAAATTTATCATTTCAAATTTAAACATTCCCCGTGGGTTCGATATTTGGGGCTTGAATAAAAAGTCTTTTATTACTTGATAAAGATATGTATACTTACATAGAATCTCAATATTATTGCTTAAATTTCTAGGTCAAAAATGATTGCATCAAGATTTTGACACCGTTGCATAGCGTAGTCAACTATATAATTTTTACACAACTATAAAATCTGACATCAAGTTTTTGGCGCCATTGCCGGGGAGGTGACGGTAAATTAAATGTATTTGGTAAATTAAGAAATTTAGAGATAATTAATAAAAAAATTTTAAAAAAATTCAAAAATCCAAAAAGAAAACACATTTTTATTTAAGAGTTATTTTTAAGAAACTTTTCTTTACTTATTATATTTGTTTATGCAAAATATTGGATCTAAAGGGTTAGTACCTTATGATCCAGAATTAGAGCGTACAATTAGAAAATTTTGAAAACAACAAAAAATAAATAAAAATTTAAATGAAATGGAGAATAACTTTCATAATCAAATGAACAAAAAATCGACAAAGACCTTTAAATGTTTATGCCAATCCGACAACAGATGAACTTCACTTGACTATTCAAAATCCTGATGTTGCTGTTAATTCATTTGAGCTTAAACCTACTATTATCCAAATGGTACAAAATAATCAGTTTGAAGGAACACCTACTGAAGATCCAAACTTACATCTTGCTAAATTTTTTGAAATTTGTGCTGCTTTTAAATATGACGGAATGTCTAATGATGCTGTTAGGCTTAGACTTTTTTCTTTTTCATTAAGGGATAAAGCTAAGGCTTGATTAAATTCATTAGCACCTGGATCTAATAGAACTTGGGGAGAACTATCACAAAAATTCTTAGATAAATATTTTCCACCCTCAAAAACTACTAAACTTATAAATAATATTACATCTTTTTGTTAGTTTCAAGGGGAATCGATATATGAAGCTTGGGAAAGATTTAAAGATCTTGTTAGAAAATGTCTACACCATGCTTTACCTATATTGGTTAATAATTCAAACATTTTATAATGAATTAGTAGGATCACTTAGATCTATTATAGATGTTCCTACGGGTGGATCACTAATGTCAAAACCTTTTGATGAAACATATTCTTTAATTGAAGAAATGACTACAATGGCCCTCTGAAAGGGTTAATCCTAAAAGAGTATCTAGTATTCATGATTCTGATGCAATGTCTATTTGAGCATCTCAAATTGCTGTAATTTCAAAAAAGATTGATCAAATAGGAGTGAATTATTCTTAAATACCCCCAATATTAGAAGAAAATTTACTAAGATAGATCATTGATACTCAATCATCTTATGAAACATTAAATTCCATCAATAATCAAAATAACAATCCTTATTCTAACTTTTATAATCCTCGATAGAAAAATCACCCTAATTTTAATTGGAATAATTATAACAAATTGGTGAACCCCTCAGGAAATTTAACAACCAAGGAAATTCTAATTATCGACCTCATTATCCTTCTAGATTTAACTCTAACCCTAATTGATACATCTAAAATATATAATATTTTTAGACACATTTTTATACCTATTTTTGAGATATTTCACTTTAATGGAATGTATTTTTGTGTTTTTTCTTGCAGATACAAGTAAAAATGGAAAAAAAAGCTTAAAGGAGTGAAAAAGGATTAAATTTGGAGCAAAAAGGTGAAAAAGTGTGCAAAAGAGTTTTGGCGCCTAAGCATCAGATCCGACGCTTAAGCGCTGGTTAAACAGAGAAGGTCGCGCCTAAGCACCGAGACCCCACGCTTAAGCGCCAGTGGCAGTTACTAGACGAGTAAAATCGGATTTTATGAATTTCAAAGAGGTTTTGGAGGCACCCATTGGCTTAATATGTTGTTGTAACTACCATGGACAAAAAATATCATGAAAGGATGCGTCTCTTAGGCAAATACATCAAATCATGACACATTTTGAAGAGACCCCAAGACACCTCTTGGAAAACTATAAAAGAAAGAAGAGAGGACATAGAAAAGAGTCCTGAAAATATTGGTAAATTTGATCTCTGGGGAGTTAGTTTGGAGAGATTTTCAGGAACCACTTTTTATTTACTTTATCCTTTTTATTTTTTTATGAGTGATTGTAAAAGAGAAGAGTTTCAAAGGAACTTCAAGAGTTTGGTGGAGGACTTGAGATAAGTTTTATCTTTTTGTTTTAGACTACTTTTAGTTTTAATCGAGACTTGTTGTTGATTTGATAAAGATTTCTTCTTTTAAACTAAAGTGTGGTTTTGTTTTCTCCATGGATTATGAGTAGTTTCTTTCTATTTCTTCTTAAAATGATAAGTAATTAAGTTTTGTATGGAAGTTGTGGAGAGTATTTATCTTTAATATTGGAAGAAGTTGTGATGATTTAAATCCATGCACTTCATTTACTTCTTGATTTGGCCAATCCAGATGTTAAAATTTGTTGTGAGAACATGTAAGAATCGGGCTGGTGTTGTCTCAGTCAACAGTTGGAAAGAATCACATGAGGTTGTATGAATGAGAATGTAGTTCATATGATTGAGTGCAAATAAATAAGGAAATATTCATTGATGGGTGTAGAGTTAGAGGACTTTAAAGTGATAAGTTAAAGCCCCCAACTTGGTTTATTATTTTAGGTTCTGATACGAGAATGTTAGCCCCCAGGTGGAAGGAATTGAGGGAACTCTAGAGTGAGAGCTAGTATCTTCCCTGCCTAGCCGGTCTTCAGAACTATTTAAACTTTAAATTAGCCAATGTTCTTTATAGCATCTCTAATAAGGGTAAAGAATATTATTTCTCTTATTTAGCACAGTACAATTTGCATACTTCCACAACAAAATTTCTATCCTTATTACTGATTCATGATAAGAAGAAAGATATTTTCATATTAAGTACTTTTCTTCTACAAAAACTTTAGTTATGTTTTTAGTTGTTACTGTTTTGTTAAAATATCAAAAATATAAAAAATATTTAAAAGTTATCTTTTTACTGTTTCTTTAAAATATCAAAAATACCAAAAATATTTTAATTTTAAATTCCTACAAAAATCATTTTTAGTTTAAGTAATTATCTTTTTAAAAATAGAAAAACTTTCTAAAAAGTGCCTATTGCATAATCTTCCCTGTGGGTTCGATATTGAGGTGTTAATCTAAAAGTCATATATTACTTAATAATGATACATATACTTGCGTAGTATCCCAATATAAACATATATAAATTAAAAAGTTAAATTCTTATTTTTCTTTAGAATCAAGTTTTTGGTTTTGTTGCAAAATAAGGAAATATAAGTGAAAAATACCATCAGAACTATTGTTGTACTGTGCATAAGTATTAAGTATCCAGGGGTTAAGTTTTTTGGCGCCGTTGCCAGGAAGAAAATTAAGTAAATTTCTATTTTTAGAAAGTCTTATTTAAACTTTAAATATTGTACCTTATTTTGTATGTTTTATTTTATTTTATTTTATGTTAGTGTATACGTAGTTCAGGTTCTGAAGGACTAGTGCCCTATGAATCTGAATTAGAAAAAAACTATTAGAAAAATCAGAAAAACCAAAAAAATTAAAAATCTTGAAAAAATCCAAAAAAAATTATATAAATGGCAAACCAAAATAATCGAAATACTGAAATTCATCAAGAGTTTAGACCTTTAAGAGATTATGTGAACCCTACTAAGATGAACTTCATTGTAGTATTCAAAAACCTATTATAGTGGCTAATTCATTTGAGCTTAAACTTGATATGGTCTAAATGGTATCAAATAATCAGTTTGGGGATCACCAACTAAAGATCCAAATTTACATCTTACCAATTTTCTGGAATTGTGTGCAACATTTAAATACGATGGTGTTTCAGATGATGCCATAAGACTTAGGTTATTTCCTTTTGCATTGAGGGATAAAGCTAAGATGTGGTTGAATTTGTTAGCACCTGGATCTATCAAAACTTGGGGTCATTTAACACATAAATTCCTTGCTACATATTTTCCAACATAAAAAACTTTGAAGATTAGAAGTAATATTACATCTTTTAATCAGTTTAAAGGGGAATTCATTTATGAAGCATGAGAATGATTTAAAGAATTCTTAAGAAAGTGTCCACACCATGCTATACCATATTGGTTAATAATTCAAACCTTTTATAATGGATTAATTAGTTCTCTTAGATATATTATTGATGCCGCTGCTGGTGGTTCATTGATGTCAAAACCATTTCATGACGCTTATGCTTTAATAGAAGAGATGGCTACCAATAATTTTCAATGGTTTTTTAAAAGGGTAAATCCAAAAAAAGTAGCCAATATTCATGAAACTGATGCATTTACTAAGTTAGCAAATCAAGTTGCTGCAATTTCAAGGAAGTTAGACCAATTTGGAATGAACTTTTCTCAACCAATTTCCATGATTGAAGAGAATTCATTATGCCAAATGATAGATTCTCAAGCATATTAGAAACTTTGAATGTCATAAATAATAAGCAAAATAACCCATATTCCAATTATTATAACCTAGGTTGGAAGAACCATCCCAACTTTAACTAGAATAATAATTCAGGTGGTAATAATCAGCAATGGAGGAACAATCAAGTAAACCCATTGGGAAACTGGAACAAATAAAGTAATAATTATTATAGATCTATTTATCCTCCAGGTTTCAATAGTAATACACAATTTAAGGATAATAAGTTGTCTATAGAAGAAGTGGTGTTACAAATCAATAATCAGTTATAAAGTCAAGGAGCTATAATAAGAAATATTGAGAATCAACTTAGGCAAATTGCAAGTTCATTAAGTAATAGATCCAAAGGAACACTTCCAAGTAATACTGAATCAAATCCAAAAGATCAGAATAAAGAACAAGTTAAAGTCATACAGTTTAGAAGTGGAAGAGAGTTGGAAGGTAGGGTTCAAAAAGAGATTGAAGTGGAGAGAGAAGAAATTGAAGAATCAAAAGAGGATGCTCTGAAAGATTCTGAAAGACCTATTTCTCCGTCGAAAATTGATTTAAAAAAACCACCACCTCCATTTCCTCAGAGACTTCAACAACAAAAGTTGGATAAAGCAATCTTCAAAATTTTTGGAAATATTTAAGAAGCTTACAATCAATATTCCATTTATTGAAGCCTTAGAACAAATGCCAAGCTATGTAAAGTTTATGAACGATATTCTCAATAGAAAAAGGAAGTTTGAAGATAATGAGACTGTTGCACTTAGTGAGGAGTGTAGTGCTATAATTCAGAAGAAACTTCCTGAAAAGCTTAAAGATCCTGGTAGCTTTACAATTCTATGTGCAATAGGAGACAAATTTTATGGGAAAGCTTTATACGTTTTAGGTGCAAGCATTAACCTTATGCCATTATCAATATTTAAAAGATTAGGATTAGGAGAAATAACCCCTGCTACTATAACTCTACAGTTAGCAGATCGTTCAAAAACCTATCCTAAAGGAGTTATAGAAGTTGTCCTAGTGAAAGTGGATCAATTTATCTTTCATGTTGATTTCATTATGCTAGATATGGAGGAAGATAAAGAGATATCTATCATTTTGGGGAGACCTTTCCTAGCCACAGGAAGAGCAATGATAGATGTGCAGAAAGGGGAATTAATAATGCGCATCAATGATCAAACTATTACTTTTAACATTTCAAAATCAGTGAAATAGCCTGCAAAAGGTAAAGATGATGAATGTTATAGAATGGATGCTATAAGATATCTGAGCGAATGCCATTTCAAGTCTACTTATGAATAAAAATCTGAAGAAAATGATTTGGAACACCAGCAATTACAGGAATTAGATCAATGTGTAAACCTTTTTAAGGAAGATTCAAGTTAAGTTCAAGAAAGTTTTGAAATTTTGGACACGATAGACAAATATTAATCATTTTGTCCATCTATTGAAGAACCTCCCAAACTTTAGTTAAAATTACTTCCTAAACATTTAAAATATGCCTTTTTAGGAGATTCATCTACTTTACTTGTTATAATTTCTCAAAGTTAACAAAATAATAAGAAGAAAAGCTCATGAAAATTCTGAAAAATTTTAAGGAAGCCTTCGGATGGACAATTGCTGATATTAAAGGACTCAATCCTTCAATTTGTGTGCATATAATTAATCTGGAAGAAAATTGCAAACCCAGGGCTGATCCACAAAGGAGATTAAATCCTACTATGAAAGAGGTTATAAAGAAAGAAATTTTAAAGTGGTTAGATGCTGGAATTATCTACCCTATTTCAGATAGTGCATGAGTTAGTACACTTCACTATGTTCCTAAGAAAGGAGGAGTAACTGTAATTGTGAATGAGCATAAACAGTTAATACCTAATAAACAAGTTACATGGTGGTGAATATGCATTGATTGTAAAAAATTAAATCTTACCACTAGGAAAGATCATTTTACACTACCCTTTCTAGATCAAATGCTGGATAGACTAGCTGGGCATAAGTACTTTTGCTTTTGGGATGGATATACTGGTTATCACCAAATTCAAATATCTCCTGAGGATCAAGGAAAATAACATTTACTAGTCATTATGGTACTTTTACATTTAGAAGAATGCCCTTTGGTTTATGTAATGCCCTACTACATTTCAAAGATGTATGGAGGCAATTTTTTGGGATTTAATTGAAAAAGGGATTGAAGTCTTTATGGATGAGTTTTTAGTGTTTGGAACTTCATTTGACTCATGTTTAGAATATTTATCTAAAGTTCTTAAGCACTGTGAAGAAACAAATTTAGTCCTTAACTGAGAAAAATGCCAATTTATGATAGCAGGAGGAATTATATTAGGTCATCAAATATCAGCAAATGGTATGTAAGTAGATCCTGCTAAAATTCAAGTGATCACAGATTTACCTTTTCCAACAAATGTAAGGGAAATTAGGAGTTTTTTAGGACATGCTGGATTCTACAGGCGATATATTAAGGACTTTTCTAAGATTGCTAAGCCTTTATGCCTTTTACTGGAGAAAGATGCAGTTTTCAATTTTGATAAGGAATGCCTAAAAGCTTTTAAATTATTAAAAGAAAAATTAATCATTGCACCAATTATAGTTTCACCAATTTGGGAAAAACTTTTTAAACTTATGTGTGATGCAAGTGATTATGTTATTGGAGCTGCTTTGGAACAAAGATATGATAAATTTTTCAAAGTCATTTACTATGCTAGTAAAATTTTTAATGAAACTCAAATTAATTTTACAACAACTGAAAAAGAGTTATTAATAATAGTATATTCCTATGATAAATTTAGATCATATTTGATTGGAACTCATTGTGTAGTGCATACAGATCATTGTGTGACCAAAGAAAAATATGTTCAGATTTTCATACCTATTTTATACTATTTTTAATGATATTGCACTTTAAGGAAATGTATTTTTGATGTTTGGTTGCAGGAATGATGAATTATGGTGAATGAAGCAAAAAGATGAAAAAAGGAGCGAATTTGGAGCGAAAAGAACCAAAATGTGTAGATTTGAACTAGGGCGCCAACGTCGCCCTCAACGCCGTTGACGACGAGTTTTTTGAGAGGCTACAAGACAAAATTCTTCAGAAGTCCACCGACGTAGCCCTCGAGGCCGCCAATGGTGAGCTCGGCGGTTATGCCTACTCAAGCTTTGGATAAAGCCAAAATTTGAAAGGATGCTTAGGCAACTCTTGGGAAAGCTCATCCGCAACTTTAAAAGAAGATTTTGGCCAAAAATTGAAGAGAGTCTAGAGGTCCTGGATGTTAGAAAGGTTCTAATAGTGTGTAAAATTGTGAGGAAATCTTCGAGAGCTTGTAAGAGTGGAGGGAAAGTGAGAGATTTCTTCCTCCTTGCTACTTCGAAGAGGAATTCTGTGTGCTGTAAAGAAATGAAGAGATTTAGAGGAACTTCAAGGAGTGTTCTTGAGGAGAAATTAGAGATAAGTTATTTACTTATTGTAGTTTGTATGACTTTGATTTTATATATGAATTCTGAGTTTTGTTGTATTTTCTCCATGAGATCTGAGTAGTTTTCTCTGTCTTTCTCCTTATCTCGGGATTTATGAAATGGTGATTTGAATTGTTGAAGCCATGAAAATGTTTAAGAAATTGTGATATCTTTTCCTTCAATCTTAATTTACTTTCAATCTGGTCAATTGATTTGTTAAAATATGTTGTTCACTTCGATCTTAATTTACTTTCAATCTGACCAATTGATTTGTTAAAATATGTTGAGTTTCACCGAAATGGTAATTTGAATTGGTGAAGCCATAAAAATGTTTAATAAATTGTGATGATCTTTTCACTTCAATATTAATTACTTTCAATCTGGCCCAATTGATTTGTTAAAATATGTTGAGTTTTACAACTAAAGTGAATGGTGAAGTCATGAAAATGTTTAAGAAATTGTGATGATCTTTTCACTTCGATCTTAATTTACTGAAGCCATGAAAATGTTTGAGAAATTGTGATGATCTTTTCACTTCGATCTTAATTTACTTTCAAATCTGGAATTGATTTGTTTAAAATATGTTGAGTTTTACAACTAAAGTGAAGATTATATCCAAGATTTAGGGAGGTCAAAGCCCAATTGATTTGTTAAAATATGTTGAGTTTTACAACTAAAGTGAAGATTACATCCAAGATTCAATTGATTTGTTTAAAATATGTTGAGTTTTACAACTAAAGTGAATATTACATCCAAGATTTAGGGAGGTCAAAGTCCTTGAAATTTGGGTGCACATAAATAAGCAAATAAAAATTATCGGGCGTAGAATTGGAGATTTTAGAGTGATAGGTTAAAATCCTCAATTCGGTCCTATCGTTTGGGTGCTAAAGTGTAGATCTTAGCCCTCAGGCGAGGAGAATGTGGGAGCTCCGAAGTGGGAGCTCCGAAGTGAGAGCAGGTATCCTCCCAGCCTATCCGCAGATTCAGTAACCAAGCATAGGATTAGTCATGCCTGANAAAGCACTTGGAAGTTGGGTGCAAATAAATAGGGAAATAATATTATCGGGCCTAAAATTGGAGATTTTAGAGCGACAGACAAAATTCCCTAATTTAGTCCTATCGTTTGGGTGCTGAAGTGTAGATGTTAGCCTTCAGGCGACGAGAACATGGGAGCTCCTAAGTGAGAGCCGGTATCCTCCCAGCCTAGCCGCAGATTCTGTAGACAAGCGTAGGATTAGTCAATGTTCTTTATGCCTGGACTAAAGGGTAAAGAATATGTATGCTCCTACTTGGCACAATACAAATTGAACTNCATCTAAGATTCAGGGAGGTCAAAGCCCTTGGAAGTTAGGTGCAAATAAATAGGAAAATAATATTATCAGGCCTAGAATTGGAGATTATAGAGTGACAGACTAAAATCCCCAATTCAGTCCCATCGTTTGGGTGCTGAAGTGTAGATGTTAGCCCTCAAGTGAGGGGAACGTGGGAGCTCCAAAGTGAGAGCCGGTATCCTCCCAGCCTAGCCGCAGATTCAGTAAACAAGCGTGGGATTAGTCAGTGTTCTTTATGCCTGGACCAAAGGGTAAATAATAGGTATGCTCCTATTTGACACAAAATAATTTGAACTAATTCACTTTATTCATTCACTATAATTTTTTTGGCAAGGAGAATGATGCTTTCTTATATTTTGAATATCACATTTAAACCCTCATTAGTATCATTAGTTATTTAATAGTTATTAAAATTACATGTTTTTTTCAATTGCCTATTAGTGACAGATAAGCAAACTGAACTTTGTTGTTGCGATTAAAGTATTGCTTTTCTAAATTCTTAGTTCACAATTCTAAACCACTCCCTGTGAGATTGATATCTAGGTCTCCATTAAAGCCCTATATTACTTGAGCGATACACTTGCGTTGATAAGTGTGACTTTACAATTATTGAATATTTATTACATCCATATTTATCTTATTTTGCGTTGATAAGTGTGACTTTATAATTATTGAATATTTATTACGTCCATATTTAACTTATATTTTTAAGCATATATAAAGTCGCCGGTCAAGTTTTTGGCGCTGTTTTCGGGGAGTGAGTGAGTAAAATCACAATTAGAGTAACAGATAAATTAAGATTATTAGAAATTTTTTACTTGAATTGCAACTTATTTTTATATTTAGTTAATTATATTACTGTGTACTGATTTCAAATTGTATGCGTAAATTTGGACCTGAAAATCTTATACCCTACGATTTGGAATTAGAACACACTGTTAGAAGAATTAGAAGATTAAGACGAGAACCTAGAAATCCTGACACAATGGAAAACAATGTGAACAATCAAGGAATAGAAAATGAACACCAACCTAGACCTCTACGATTCGAAATTAGAACGCACTGTTAGAAGGATTAGAAGATTAAGAAGAGAACCTAGAAATTCTTATACAATGGAAAACAACCTGAACAATCAAGGAATAGAGAATGAACACCAACTTAGACCCCTAAGAGATTATGCAAATCCTACGAAAACAACATGAACAATCAAGGAATAGAAAATGAACACCAACCTAGACCCCTACGAGATTACAAACAACATGAACAATCAAGGAATAGAGAATGAACACCAACCTAGACCCCTACGAGATTATGAAAATCCTACAA
>JXCR01138939.1:14628-75837 GCA_002079205.1 Phalaenopsis hybrid cultivar | reverse complement strand
TATTATCCAAATGGTACAAAACAATCAATTCGAAGGTACACCAAATGAAGATCCGAACTTACACCTTGCTAGTTTTTAAGAACTGTGTGCTACTTTTAAATATGATAGAGTCTCAAACGATGTTGTTAGACTTATACTTTTTCCTTTTTCACCTAGGAGATAAGGCTAAGATGTGGTTAAACTCGTTAGCACCTGTTAGACTTTTTCCTTTTTCACTGAGGGATAAGTCTAAGATGTGGTTAAACTCGTTAGCACAGTTAGACTTTTTCCTTTTTCACTTAGGGATAAGACTAAGATGTGGTTAAATTTGTTAGCACATGGATCTATTAGAACTTGGGGAGAACTTTCACAGAAATTTCTATCCAAATATTTCCCTCCATCCAAAATTACTAAAAATAGAAATGACATAACATCGTTCTCAGATTGATGGAGAGTCAATATATAAAGCTTGGGAGAGATTTAAAGATCTTCTTAGGAAATGCCCTCATCATTCATTACCAAATTGGTTGATAATTCAAACTTTTTATAATGAGTAGAATCTCTTAGATCGATTATAGATGCTGCGACTGGTGGTTCTTTAATGTCAAAACCATTTAATGAGGCTTATTCATTAATAGAAGAGATGGCTACCAACAATTTTCAATGTCCCTTTGAACAGATAAATCCTACAAGAGTAGCTAGTATCCATGATTCTGATGCAATATCTATTTTAGCTTTACATATTGCTACAATATCAAAGAAATTAGATCATTATGGGATGAATTATTCTCCAACACCTCCTATGATGGAAGAGAATTCATCTGGGCAATTTGTGGATGCTCAACCTTCATATGAGACTTTAAATACTATTAATAGGCCCAACAACCCTTATTCAAACTATTATAACCCTGGTTGAAAGAATCATCCAAATTTTAATTGGAATAACAATTCTTCTACAAATCAACAATGGGGAAACAACCCAGTGAACCCATTAGGAAATTCATCCAACAAAGGAAATGTTAACTATAAACCTTCTTATCCTCCAGGATTTAATAGTAACACTCAGGAAAAGAAGTTGTCTATGGAAGAGCTGATATTAAACTTGGGTCAACAATTGCAGAATCAAGGAAATCGATTACAAATTCAAGGAAATCAATTACAAAATCAAAAAACTGCTATTAAGAATATTGAAAATCAATTGGGATATATCTCTACAGTGCTTAATAACCGAACATTAGGAACTTTTCCTAGTACTGTGGAACCAAATCCTAAAGATCAAGGAAAAGAACAAATCAAAGTGATACAATTACAAAGTGGAAAAGAATTGGAAACAAGAGTGCAAAAAGAGACAGAAACTGAAAAAGAGAAAGTGGACACCGAAAAAGAAAAGGATCATGAATACCCAGATTTAGAGTATCCATTTACAACAATGAAAATTACTGTGGAAAAGCCTCCACCATCGTTTCCTCAAAGATTGAAGCAACACAAATTGAATAAACAATTTTCTAAATTTTTAGAAATTCTTAAGAAGTTAACAGGAGAAACCTCCACCACCGTTTCCTAAAAGATTGAAGCAACACAAAAAGGTTAAACAATTTTCCAAGTTTATAGAAATTCTTAAGAAATTAACGATGAAGCAACATAAACAGAATAAACAATTTTCCAAATTTTTAGAAATTCTTAAGAAGTTAACAGTGAATATTCCCTTCGTAGAGGCCAGAGCAGATGCCCAATTATGTGAAATTTATGAAAGATATTCTGAACAAGAAAAGGAAGTTCAGAGATAATGAAACTGTTGCACTTAGCGAAGAGTGTAGTGTAATTATTCAAAAAAAGCTTCCTAAAAAATTAAAAGATCCTGGCAGTTTCACTATACCATGTGCTATTGGTGAAAAATTTTATGAAAGAGCTTTATATATATTAATTACAGTAGACTACGTTTCTAAGTGGATTGAAGCACAAGATTTACCTCGTTGTGTCGCTAAAAGTGTTTAAGGTTTTTAATGAAAAATATTTTCACTAGATACAAAATGCCTAGAATGATTATCACTGACGGAGGATCCCATTTTAGAAATAAATACATTCAGATATTNTGAAAGCTGTTTAAATGTCTTTGAGTTATTAAAGGAAAAATTAATCACAGCCCCTATTATAATTTCACCTAAATTGGAGAAACCATTTGAACTGATGTGTGATGCTAGTAACTATGCTATCGGAGCTGTTCTTANTATTGGAGCTATTCTTGGACAAAGGTATGAAAAGATTTTTAAAGTTATATACTGCGCTAGTAAAACTCTTAATGATGCACAAATTAACTATATAGTTACTGAAAAAGAGTTACTAGCCATTGTGTACGCTTTAGATAAATTCAGATCTTATTTAATTGGAGCTAAATGTGTTGTACATACTGATCACTCTGCTATTAAATATCTGATGCAAAAAAAGGATGCTACAACAAGATTGATTAGCTGGATACTTTTGATGCAAGAATTTGATCAAGAAGGATGCTAAACCCAGGTTGATTAGATGGATATTTTTTATGCAAGAATTTGATCTTGTTTTATTGATAGAAAGGGAACTGATAATCAAATTGCTGATCATTTGTCAAGATTAGAAAATTATGTCAAACCAAGGTTGATTAGATGGATACTTTTGATGCAAGAATTTGATCTTGTGGTTTTTAAAAGAAGAATGTCAAACCAAGGTTGATTAGATGGATATTATTGATACAAGAATTTTATCTTGTAATTATTGATAGAAAGGGATCAAACCAAGGTTAATTAGATGGATACTTTTGATGTAAGAATTTGATTTTATGGTTATTGATAGAAAGGAAACTGATAATCAAATTGCTAATCATTTGTCAAGATTAGAAAATCAAGAATTATCCGACACTGACAATGAAATTACAGACAATTTCCCTGTTTGTCAAGATTAGAAAATCATGAATTATCTGACATCGACAATGAAATTACAGACAGTTTCCTTGTCAAGATTAGAAAATCAAGAATTATCTGACACTGACAATGAAATTACAGACAGTTTCCCTAATGAACAACTTTATAATATTAATGAATGGAAAGNGATACCGCATTATGGGCTTACAAGACTGCTTATAAAACTCTTATTAGAATGACTCCTTACAGACTAATTTTTAGAAAGACTTGTGACTTACTAGTAGAATTGGAGCATAAATCATATTGGGTGATTAAAGAATTCAGTTATAATTTGAAAGATACTGGTAAGAAGAGATTGTTACCTGTTGGGCGATTAAAGAATTCAATTATAATTTGAAAGATGTGGTAAGAAGAGATTGTTATAATTAAATGAATTGGAAGAATTAAGAAATGAATCTTATGATAATGACATAATTTATAAGGAGAAACTTTAATTATAATTTGAAAGATGCTGGTGAGAAGAGATTGTTACAAATGAATGAATTGGAAGAAAACAATTATAATTTGAAAGATGCTGGTAAGAAGAGATTGTTACAATTAAATGAATTGGAAGAATCAGAAATGAGTCTTATGATAACGACAGAATTTATAAGGAAAAATTAAAGTTATGGCATGATCGAAAGATTAACCAGAAGAACTTTGAACCAGGATAAGAAGTTTTAGTTTACAACACTAGGCTGAAGTTATTTCCTGGGAAACTGAAGTCTCGTTGGTTAGGACCCTTTACTGTAACTCAAGTTTATACATATGGAGCTGTTGAAATTGAAGATCAGAAGACAGGAAATAGATTTAAAGTAAATGGAAACATATTAAAACCATATTATGAGGGTAAAAGACCAAATTTTAAAGAGGTTTTAATGATCAGTCAACCTAAAGTTTTAATGGTCAGTCAACCTGAATAATTATTATGAGGGTAAAAGACCAAATTTTAAAGGAGTTTTAATGATTAGACATAGATTAAAACCTTATTATGAGGGTAATAGACCAAATTTTAAAGAGGTTTTAATGATCAGTCGATCTGAATGACACCTGAATAGGTCGGGCTGACGACATTAAACCAAGCACTTTATGGGAGGCAACTCATATTTATCTTTACTTTTATCGTGATTATCATAGTTTTTATTTGAAATTATCATTATTAGGTGGTAGTATTAAGCTCTACTACTCTTATTTACCCTTGAAATATCTTTAAAATTGGATCCATAGAGAGAAATTGGAACGCATTCAGACTAGAGCGAAAACTGTAAAAATTTTGCCTTGGGCGCCGACGGTGCCCTCGACACCACCGACGGTGGGTTTTTCTTGAGAGTCTAGAATAAATTAATACAGAGGCTCACCGACGGCGCCATCGACCCCACCGATAGTGAGACCAGCGAATTGGCGGTTACTTGGGTTCAAATGGTGGTTTTTGGGCGGGAATTGTCTTTTTAAACTTAAAAATTCAATTCCTAGTTCATATTTTCCCTCCAAAATGAAGTGAAACTCCACCAATTTCATTCCTATGGCATTGAATTCCCCTGATAATCCCAAAATGCAAGTTTTCAATCGACAAAAGTTTATTAGTGCGGAAGCGCAACGAATCTTCAACAACTTACTGACGAAGAAAGATTGATCAAGGAATGAGGATTCGTAAATTGTGGATTTAATAATCCCACAACAAATATTGAAGAAACGATAGTGCAGCAAAGATGGGAATTGTTGTGCTACACCACCGCCACCATGGTGGTTCCAGTGGTGAAAGAATTTTTTGCAAATTTACATGGAATCAACCAAGGAATTGTTTATGTGCGAGGAAGATGGATCACTTTCACTCCTGAATGGATCAACAAATTATACATGATAGAGAATGTTCCTGTCTGCCACTATTCCAATTTCGTCCTAACGAGAAACCAGATGAATGAGATTTACCAATATTTAACGGACGAAACTGACGACTGGGAGACAAGAGAAAACAGGTATGTTAGTTTTTCTGCAACACTCCTAAATCCCATTTCGAAATATTGGCACTTTGTCATTTTTGTGAAATTGTTACCGATAATGAAGATCAGTAAAGTTTCTAAAGAAAGTGTCATTTTGAATTACTGCATTCAAAAGGGACTACCGATTGACATTGGATCAATGATTGTGAAGTCAGTTTTGGGCCTGATCATTCATGGATCAACTTATGGGCTTGGACACCCTTTCACAATTTTCTCACTTTGCAGTCAGTTCTAGGTGTCCTATGAAAATTGAGAAAAGGTACTGCTACCTTGGAAGCCAACTGAGAGATTCCCAGTTTTTGAAGATGAAAAGGACAGGGCCATCATAGTAGATCAATCATCTCAAAATTCACTGCCAGTTCAACCCTTAGTCTCTAATAAATCTTTGGTGATCTTGCACTGAATCAAGAAATTGGAAAAGGAGGTACAAAATGTCATGAATGCGATTAATAATATCTCCAATTTCTTCTATCATCTAGACTGGAGGATGAAGGAACATTTCGAGGAGGTACAAAATGTCATGAATGTGATTAATAATATCTCCGATTTCTTTGATCATCTAGACTAGAGGATGAAGGATCATTTTGATCATTCTGGACATTTAGAAGATAGCTTAGTATGACTGATGAGGAGGATGAATTTAATAGAAAAGGATTCCACTGAAGAATTTCCATTCCGACCCTTCTACAACCTCTTCGTTTATGTGCAATCAATGGGTGATCTCAGAGGAGAATCGAGTACCGAGTCTGAAGATTAGTAGCTTTATATTACTACCTATCTGTCTATCCATGTATTTTGATTTGAACTTTGTATTTGCCTTGCTTTAGAATTATGCTTTTAAATCTTTATATAGTTGAGACTAAGCATATGATGTTTTATTTTCAGCATTTTGAGTGTTGTGGCTTGGATTGCAACGCTGAATTATTGTGTTGAGGTTGAGAAAATACCCGACTTAGGTGTGTTATGTAACTTACATTGTACCCCTTGGAATTTATATATAAATGCGATGTTTTGTGTTGTGAAAGTTTATATGTGCTAAGTACATCATTTAGTCACTTAAAATTATGTCTATAATGATTAAAAAGATGTCGTTAAGGCTTAAAATTGATCAAAATCGTAAAAAATTGGAATTTGGACAAAATCAATAGAGCCCGCCAACGGTGCCCTTGACGCCGCCGACGGCGAGATTTTCCCGCGACTTAGGATTTTAATTCCAATAGAGCGCACCGATGGCGCCATCGACCCCGCTGACGGCGAGCTCACAAAAAAATACCTTTAACCACTATTTTTACCAGTCAACTACCACTATTCATCATCCCCTTCCTACTAAAAATGCCATTTTGAACTAGGGCTTAAAAAATCTTGGAGTGGGAGGCAATTTCAAGGCTTTTTGACACCGGATTTGATATTCTCTAGGTAAGAGCTTCACTTCAAGTTAAAAATATTTGGACACCAGATTTGATCATCTTTAGGTAAGAGCTTCACTCCAAGCTAAAAATATTTAATTTCCAGCATAGATTTCTTCCACATTGAGGAGATCCAAAAAATTTGAGAATGTGAAGAAAATTTGGGAATAAATTCATGGATCTTAATGTTGAACTCTTGGAATTACTATTGGAAGCCATGATTTCTATATTTGAAGTAATTTTTGGAAATTTTCTATAATTTGATTAGATTGAAATGGCTCCACGCAAAAGAGAAGAGTTGAGTTCGATGAGTCTCGCTTCGTCAATGCGATGGCTCAAACAAAATTTACCTCCATATTTAAAGGAAAGAAGTGCATACAAGATTGAGTTTTTGAAAGTCCGGGCGGAGAAATCAAACAAGTTATTGCCGAGAAGAGGTGTGAAAAATTTTGTTACACCACCAATAAAGCTGATGCAAATGTTGTGAAGGAGTTCTACGCCAATGTAATTTATTCTGATGACAGAATTGTTCAAGTGCGTGGATTTCTTGTTGAGTTTACTGCCGCCCACATCAACACTTTTTATGAAGTCCTAGACTCTTATAACTGCCAATATGAATCCTTTAGTACAATGGAAGGCCCTCTGAATGATGTGATCAACTTTCTCACTGATGGGAAAGGAACATGGAAGATAAAGTAGGAGAACGGGAAAATTTTCTGCTTCCATGCTGAATGTCACCTCTAAGGCGTGACACTATTTCATTTCCTCTACTCTGTTACCGACCTATCACCATAGTGATGTAACTAGAGATAGAGCTATTCAGAATTTTGTATTTAGAATAATAGAAATATAAATGTGGGGAGAATTATTCTTAAGAATATATTGACTACGATGAGGAGTGAGACTAGTGGAGGTCTAGGACATCCTGGAATTATTTATACAATTTGTAAACTTTCTGGAGTGGAGATAGGACATCCTGAACTTATTTATACAATTTGTAAACTTTCTGGAGTAGAATTTGGAGATGAATGATGGGCTTACCCTATGAAACCCATTAGTAAGGCCAATTTAAGAACTTATGAATCCCATGAGAAATGGAGAACTTGACCCTATGAAACCCATTAGTAAAGCTAATTTGAAGACATATGAATCCCATGAAAAATGGAGAATTGGGAGTATCCATTAGTAAAGCTAATTTGAAGACTTATGAATCCCATGAGAAATGGAGAACTGGGAGTAGAAGATAGAACCTTCTACTAGTAGAGATGTTCCCTCTACAAGTTATGATCTTCCACCTTCTAGTTCCCGTACCCTACCTTCTACTAGTAGAGATGTCCCCTCTACAAGTTATGACCTTCCACCTTCTAGTTCCCCTATGCCTTCTACTAGTAGAGATGTCCCCTCTACAAGTTATGACCTTCCACCTTCTAGTTCCCTTACCCTTTTACAAGTAGAGATATCCCCTCTACTAGTTATGACCTTCCACCTTCTAGTTCCCCTACCCTGACTGACTAAAACTTATGAATCCCATGAGAAATGGAGAACTGGAAGTAGGAGTCAAGAACCTTCTACTAGAAATCCCTAAATGGAGAACTGGAAGTAGAAGTCAAGAACCTTCTACTAGTAGAGATGTCCCCTCTACAAGCTATGACCTATCCTATGAAACCCATTAGTAAAGCTAATTTGAAGACTTATGAATCCCATGAGAAATGGAGAAAAGATGAGGAATGGGTTTACCCTATGAAACCCATTAGTAAAGTTAATTTGAAAACTTATGAATTCCATGAGAAATGGAGAACTCTATGAAACCCATTAGTAAAGTTAATTTGAAGACTTATGAATCCCATGAGAAATGGAGAACTATTATGAAACCCATCAGTAAAGCTAATTTAAAGACATATGAATCTCATGAAAAATGGAGAACTTGGAAAGTCAAGAACCTTCTACTAGTAGAGATGTCCCCTCTATAAGTTATGACCTTCCACCTTCTAAATTAGTAAGGCTAATTTGAAGACTTATGAATCCCATGAGAAATGGAGAACTGGGGGTAGAAGATTAGTAAAGCTAATTTGAAGACTTATGAATCCCATGAGAAATGGAGAACTGGGAGTAGAAGATAGAACCTTCTACTAGTAGAGATGTTCCCTCTACAAGTTATGATCTTCCACCTTCTAGTTCCCGTACCCTACCTTCTACTAGTAGAGATGTCCCCTCTACAAGTTATGACCTTCCACCTTCTAGTTCCCCTATGCCTTCTACTAGTAGAGATGTCCCCTCTACAAGTTATGACCTTCCACCTTCTAGTTCCCTTACCCTTTTACAAGTAGAGATATCCCCTCTACTAGTTATGACCTTCCACCTTCTAGTTCCCCTACCCTGACTGACTAAAACTTATGAATCCCATGAGAAATGGAGAACTGGAAGTAGGAGTCAAGAACCTTCTACTAGATCTACAAGTTATGACCTTCCACCTTCTAGTTCTCCTACCCTCTCTGATTTGATGAATGAGTTAACCATGCAGAGGAAGAGCATAAATTTGATAAATGAAAGGATTGGAGGTTTAAAACGTCGACACGATTACGATAGTGAGTACCTTCAGAGGCATTCAAAATTTGAGGTAGCTTATTATGAAGCTCAGGCCCGACACTACAGAGGAGACCCTAATGTTACTTTTCCTGAGTACCCCCGGTATACTCAGTATCATCCCGATCCACCTGCTGATCAAGAAGATGAAGATATAGCTTGGGATTTTGATATTGAATGATATTGATGTACTTATATTTCTGTAATTTTTTTGTAATAGAAATGGATGTTTATTTATTTGGACCTTCATTTTTATTATTTTGTGTACTTGGATAATTTTAATTTTTGTCATAAAGTTAGTGTTATAATTAAATGTGCATGTGTATTTTAATAGATGTTGAGTAGTATTGTGGATTATAATATAATGTGATTTTTTCTTTGCATTTTTA
Organism: Phalaenopsis hybrid cultivar; assembly: GCA_002079205.1. Lineage (NCBI taxonomy): Eukaryota > Viridiplantae > Streptophyta > Magnoliopsida > Asparagales > Orchidaceae > Phalaenopsis > Phalaenopsis hybrid cultivar. The sequence goes on along the minus strand of JXCR01138939.1, from coordinate 66,544 downwards.
TTTTAATTATTTTGTTTAGTATTGTGTTTGTGTTAAGAAATGTTGTGCTTGTTTTAGTTTTATACTTATTTCAAAATTTCATTACCCAAAAATTTCGCTAATGATTTATATGTGTAGAAAGCTCCTAATATTAAAAACGNGCAACATATAGTCATTCTTGAAATGAATAGAAGACTAGAACTCTTAAACTTGATAACTAGATAATCTTGTGGTTACAGAGTTAATTCAATTACTTGATTTTTTTCTGAAAATCTCACTATGATATTTATTTAAATCAAACTTATAGTATTTCTGAATTAAAACTTTACTGCAGTAGATCATAACTTTTATATAGTACTAAAATTACTTGAGGACAAGTAATAGTTAAGTTTGGGGGATTTTGACCAGAGGAAAATATGTTGAGATTTTCATACCTATTCTATACTGTTTTTAATGATATTGCACTTTAAAGAAAGGTATTTTTGATGTTTTGTTGCAGGAACGATGAATTAAGGTTAATGGAGCAAAAAGATGCAAATAGGAGCAAATTTGGAGCGAAAGGACCAAAATGTGGAGATTTGAACTAAGGCACCGACGATGTCCTCGATGCCGCCGACGGCGAGCTTTTCCCGAGGCTACAGGACAAAATTCTCCAAAAGTTTGCCGATGGCGCCCTCGAGGCCTCCAACGGAGCCTTCGAGGCCGCCGACTGCGAGCTCGACGGTCATGCCTACTCAAGCTTTGGATAGTGCCAAATTTTGAAGAGATGCTTAGGCAACTCTTGGGAAAGCTCATCCACAACTTTAAAAGAAGATTTTGACCAAAACCTAAAGAGAGTCTAGAGGTCCTAGATGTTAGAATGGTTCCAATAGTGTGTAAAAATTGTGAGGAATTCTTCGAGAGCTTGTAAGAGTGGCGGGAAAGTGAGAGATTTCTTTCTCCTTGCTACTTCAAAGAGGAATTCTGTGTGTTGTAAAGAAAGGAAGAGATTCAGAGGAACTTCGAGGAGTGTTCTTGAGGAGAAATTAGAGATAAGTTATTTACTTGTTGTAGTTTGTATGACTTTTATTTTATATATGAATTCCAAGTTTTGTTGTGTTTTCCCCATGGGATCTGAGTAGTTTTCTCTGTTTTTCTACTTGTCTCGAGATTTGTGAAATGGTGATTTGATTGAAGCCATGAAAATGTTTAAGAAATTGTGATGATATTTTCACTTTGATCTTAATTTACTTTCAATCTGGCCAATTGATTTGTTACAACTAATGTGAAGATTACATCTAAGATTCTGAGAGGTCAAAGCCATTGGATGTTGGGTGCAAATAAATAAGACGGGCGTAGAATTGGAGATTTTAGAGTGACAGACTAAAATCCCCAATTCGGTCCTATCATTTTGGTGCTGAAGTGTAGATGTTAGCCCTTAGGTGAGGGAATGTGGGAGCTCCGAAGTGAGAGCCGGTATCCTCCCAGCCTAGCCGTAGATTCAGTAAACAAGAGTAGGATTAGTCAATGTTTATTATGCTTGAACCAAAGGGTAAAGAATAGGTATGCTCCTATTTGACACAATATAATTTTAACTAATTCACTTTATTCATTCAGTATAATTTCTTGGCAAGGAGAATGATGCTTTCTTATATATTGAATATCACATTTAAACCCTCATTAGTATCATTAGTTATTTAATAGTTATTAAAATTACATATTTATTTCAATTGTCTATTAGTGACAGATAAACAAATTAAACTTCGTTGTTGCGATTAAAGTATTGGTTTTCTAAAATTTTAGTTCATAGTTCTAAACCACACCCTATGGGATCGATATCTAGGAGTTGCTTTTCTAAAATCTTAGTTCGTAGTTCTAAAGTTACTCCCTATGGGATCGATATCTAGGACTCTATTGAAGCCCCTATATTACTTGAGCGATATGTATACTTGCGTTGATAAGTGTGACTTTACAAATATTGAAACTTATATTACTTGAGCGATACGTATACTTGCGTTGATAAGTGTAACTTTACAATTATTGAATATTTTATACATCCATCTTTATCGAATCCATTACTTGAGCGATACATATACTTGCGTTGATAAGTGTGACTTTACAATTATTGAATATTTAATCTACTTGAGCGATACGTATACTTGCGTTGATAAGTGTGACTTTACAATTATTGAATATTTATTTCGTCCATATTTATCTTATATTTTGAGCGATACATATACTTGCGTTGATAAGTGTGACTTTACAATTATTGAATATTTTATACATAATTCTAATATTACTCCCTGTGGGATCGATATCTAGGACTCCATTAGAGCCCTATATTACTTGATTTCTAAACCACTTCCTGTGGGATCGATATCTAGGACTCCATTAGAGCCCTATATTACTTGAGCTAGTTCTAAACCACTCCCTGTGGGATTGATATCTAGTACTCCATTAGAGCCCTATATTACTTGTGCGATATTATTACTCCCTGTGGGATTGATATCTAAGACTCCATTAGAGCCCTATATTACTTGAGTGATACGCTTGCGTTGATAAGTGTGACTTTACAATTATTGAATATTTATTACATCCATATTTATCTTATTTTGCGTTGATAAGTGTGACTTTACAATTATTGAATATTTATTACGTCCATATTTAACTTATATTTTTAAGCATATATAAAGTCGCTGGTCATTGTGCTATTAAGTATTTAATGAAAAAGAAGGATACTAAACCGAGACTTATAAGATGAATTCATCTTTAACAAGAATTTGATTTTGAAATAGTAGATCAAAAGAGAACTGAAAATCAAATTACTGATCATTTGTCCTTGCTTGAATTAGAAAAACCATTCTGTTTTGAAAAAAAAATTTAATGAACATTTTCCAGATGAAAAATTGTTCACTGTAAATGAATAGCGTGTTCCGTAGTATGCCGACATTGTGAACTATATTGTTAGTGATCTTAAACCTTATGGAATGACATACTAAAAGATGAGGAAATTTATTTTTGAAGCTAAAACTTATTTTTTGGATGACCCATATTTATATAAGTAAGGAAAAGATATGATCATTCGAAGATATGCACAATTAGAAGAAACTTATGAAATTATTCAAAAAGGTCATAATTATAATTTTTTGGGACATTTTAGTGTTGATAAAACAACGTACAAAATTCTACAATCTCGATTTATTGGCCTAAAATTTTTAGAAATATTAATGCTTAAATCGAAACTTGTGATAGATGTCAAGGAGTAGGCAATATTTCTAGAAGAAATGAGATGTCCCTTAATTATATGCTAGAAGTTGAAATATTTAATGTTTGGGGATTAGATTTCATGGGACCATTTATACCATCTTTCATATTTATATATTCTGTTAGCAGTGGACTATGTATCCAAATGGATAAAAGCTGTTGCTTTACCTTGATGTGATGCTCAAAGTGTTGCAAAGTTTTTTAAAACAAACATATTTTGTAGATTTAGATACCGAGAGTTATCATTACTGATGAGGGAAGTCATTTCAGAAATGCCATTATGGAGAAGTTATTAAGGAAATATTATATAAATCATAGGATTGCTACTTCTTATCATCCTCAGACAGGTGGTTTGGATGAATTATCCAATCGGGAAATTAAAAGAATTATGGAAAAATTTGTGAATCCAACAAAAATGCATTGGTCAGTCAAACTTGACTATGCTTTGTGGGCTTATAGGACATCATATAGAACTCCTATAGGACTGTCCCCATAAAGGCTAATATTTGGGAAAGCTTGTCACTTACCAGTTGAAATTGAGCATAAAGCATATTGGGCTATTAAAGAGTTCAATTATAATTTAAAAGATGCTGGTGAGAAAAGATTGTTACAATTAAATGAGCATGAAGAGATAAGGAATGAATCTTATGAGAGTGCTAAGATTTATAAAGAAAAGATGAAAACGTGGCATGATCGAAAGATTCTTACTAAAATTTTTCAGTCAGGTAAATAAGTTTTACTATATAATACAAGGTTAAGATTATTTCCAGGCAAACTTAAGTCTAGGTGGATGGACCCATTTGTTGTGATAAAAGTTTATCCTTATGGAGCTGTGGATATTAAAGATAATAATTATGAGAAAATTTATAAATTGAATGGACATAGAGTGAAACCTTATTATGTAGGGGATCAACATAAATATAATGATGGAATGATGTTGTGTCAATCAGAATGAGCAGTGGTTACATTGGGCTGACGACGTAAAACCAAGCGCTTTGTGGGAGGCAACCCATAGTTATCAGTGTGTTTTTGCTTTGATTGTTGTTTTGAGTTTGATTAAGAAATTTGGGGTAGTATTTTTGAGTTTATTATGTGCTAATAATGATTTTTAGACTTTATTTAGTGACCTAGAAATGTTAGAATGAGAATTTGGACTTTAAGTTGACTTGTGTAAAAATGTGGACTGACGCTTAAGTGCCAGATCCGACGCTTAAGCTAAAATTATCAATTTCTAGAAGGTGTAACTGCAATTTAGTTGGAATAAACGTGTCTCGGCAGTTTCTAGTTGTGCCTAGAAGTTATGAGGGGGAATTTGGCCTATAAATAGAAGGGGTTTGTGAAGGAATTTCACCCCGGATTGTTTGTTGCCCTAAAAGTCTAAGAAAGAGAGAGATTTAGAGAAAATATCTTCATGGGAGATGGGTTTGAAGAAGAAGGAAGAAGTTCATTAGTCAAAGTGCTCAGAAGATGTATAACGGTTTCTTAGCCATTAGTATTGAAGGGATATCAAAGAAGATCAACCAGATGGAGAATACTATATCTGTATTAGAAACTAAGGTGCTTGAATTGCATGCTCTTCTAGAACATATTGGGTGGCAACTTAAGATGCAATTCAACCATACCAGTTATATAGAGTAAGCGGATAAGACGACGTTCCCTAAGCAAAAGTGGATCGAAGATGATTGTATTAGAGCTCGTCACCACCGTCCGTTTTATCAACTCTATATTCCTGGAGAGACTACTGAGAGACAAGAATTCATTCCTTTTAATGAAGAGTGGCATTAGTTTAAGTGTTAGGAGTTTTGTGTTTAGAGTCATGTTTTTAAGTGTATTAGTGTTTATGTCTTGTGTTTAGTGTTCGTGTCACTTAAAGTGTGTTAGTGTTTATGTCTTGTGTTTAGTGTTTGTGTCACTTATATGTTTAATTGTAAAATGTGTGTTAAGTGTTGTCTTGTGTTTAATGTTTGTGTCACTTTTGTGTTTAATTGTAAATGTGTGTTAAGTGTTTTCGTTTAGTGTTTGTGTCACTTATGTGTTTAATTGTAAATGTGTGTTAAGTGTTTTGTACTTACGTTTATGTCTTGTGTTTAATGTTTGTGTCACTTATGTGTTTAATTGTAAATGTGTGTTAAGTGTTTTGTACTTAGGAAAATTTTCCTATCTAAGACTATTTGGAGAGAGAACTAAGTGTTAAATGTGTTTGTACTTGTTTGTGAATTAATATAAGTTTGTTTTTGTGAAAATTTGTTTTATTTTTAGCCTCGAATTGAATTACTTATTATGGAGAATTTTGGAGAGAGAAGGGAGTTATAGGGTAAAAATAGTCATTTTAAGTGCTATGAGACCATTTAGGGGTGGTTTACTTAGGCTAATAGTGCATTTTACTTAAATTTAAAAATTTTAAAAATTGTGCACTGGTGCCTAAGCACCACATCTCGCGCTTAAGCGCGAGCTAACCCGAGAGGCATGTGCCTAAGCGCCACTTACTTGCGCTTAAGTGCCGGTTCACCAAAACCAGTTTGCGAATGGTTAAAAGTGAATTTTAGGTCTGAAAATAACATTTTTAACACCTCCTATGGTCTTCCCCAACTCAAGTTCGTAATTTTGAGGGCTAGGGCAAGTGAAATTTGAAGATTTCTTGGGGGACTCGAGTGAGATTTGCTAGATCCAAGTTCCTTGAGGTAAGAGCTTTACTTCTATGCAAAAATTTTTGAGTTTCACTATATATTTTAAGCACATTTGGAAGATTTAAAAAAATTACTATTTATGGTGAAAAGTGGAGAAAAATCAATGGAAATTGCTTAGGAAGTTTAGTTTAGTGATTTAAACTTCATTTTTAAAGTTATTTTTGGAATTTATCAAATTTTTAGAATGGTACCAAGAATGAAAAGGAGCAGAGCAAAGAGCTCATTTGATTCGAGCAAATTTGTCAGTTCAAAAGCTTAGGATCGATATAGTGACACTCTACAGTCACAAAAATTGATTTAGGAGCGATGTTTTAGGAGTCCAGGTGGAGAAGTGGAAGACCTGATAGTCCGCCGACAGTGGGAACAGTTATGTTGTTTCTCTGCTATAGCAGTGATTTATGTTGTGAGGGAGTTTTATTAAAATCTCCCAGAGGCTGAGGATGATCGAGTTATGGTTCGAGGGAAGTTGGTACCTTTTACTCTAAAGGTAATCAACTTGTTTTACCATTTACCACCAGAGACTTTGTGTTTTTATGCAAAGTATAGTCTTACTAAAGCGGAATTAAAAGAGATTATTTCATACTTGAGTATTGGGAGAGGACTTTGGAAGATTACCAATGAGAGGAGAGTAAATTTCCCAACTTCAAAGTTCTGTGCACCTTCAAAGGCCTGGCACTATTTCATTTTTGCTCGTCTGCTTCCAATTAATCATCTCAGTGAAGTGACCAGAGAGAGAGAGCGACGTTGAATTATTGTATTCAGGAGGGAAAGCCCATCAACAGAGGGGCTTTGATCTATCACACTATCATCAATTCAACTACTATTGTTACTACTGCAGGTATGTGATTTGCTTCCTTTATCTTTTCTTTATGCGAGTAGGCTGGAGTAAAGTATGATAGTTGGGAGGAAGTTCTGTTACCTCTAAAGCCCATCACAAATGTGAATGTGAAGACTTATTCTGAGCATTCAATTTTTGGCTGGAGAGGAGGATTTTCCGGGAGCTATGGATTAGAGACGTCTACTGCATCTTCATCTAGACCATCTACTTCACGTGCTTCTACATCTAGAGGTGATACCAAGACCCAGGATGAGTCACTGCAGAAGATGATGGATAATATCAATTTTACCGCTGATAAGGTACAAAATTTAGAGCGTTTTGCAGATCATACTAATAATTATAATAGAAGGAAGAGTGATTTTGAAGAGATATTCCACTCATCTTTGGACAGCCTGATTAGAGGTGAACCAAGAGTGCAATTTCGTCTATATCCTCGATATCCTGATTATGAGCCTACAGAAAAATGGTACAGCGGTGATTCCAAGGATGAAGAGTAGAGCTGGGAGATTCATTTTATGATTGTAATATGATGTGAGCAATGTGGTTTGATCTTACTACATTTTCATCAGTGTGTTGTTTTGGACAATGTTATGTTTTAGACTTTTATGTTTTATTATTATTATGACGTTTGTGGCAGTTAATATTTTACTTTTAAATTTTAAGGTACTAGCTGTTGTTTTGTGTTTAGTATTGTGATTTAGTTGGTTTAGAACTAAACTTAATTTCATATCTGTTATAAAGTAGAAAGTCTTGCTAGCTTAGATCTTAAACTTGAAATTCAGAAACAACTACCCTGTAATTTCTTTTATCATGTTAGTGTGTTATTTGCTTTTATACCCACTGTTTAAGAAGTCTATTGAATCTCTGCATGTTAAACTAAAATAAAATGTTAGAAAATTTGTCAAAAATTAATTTTACTTCCTGTCTTTAGTTTTATACTTGTATAATTAGGGTTTAAAATTCATGTTAGCATGTTATTTTTAAATTTTCATTCCTGCTTATATAATTATCTGATGCTAAACTGTTTAATCTATTAAAAATTTAAGTTTGGGGGGATGAAAAATATTTTCAAAAAATGGAATTTTATTTGTTATCAAATGAACTACAAGTAAATTTGATTTTAAAAGAAAAATTGATTATGTATATGAAGTTGTATTAGGGAAGTAAAATTTGATTTTAGAAATGAGTAAGAAAATTTAATTAAAATTCTAAGTAATGAAGAAAAACTTTATGTTAAAAATTTTTAGCATAGAAAATGATTAATATAAGTGACTATCTTTAGTAAGAAAAGTTATATTTTTGAAAAAAATTAGATAATTTAGACTTTTATTTTTAATAATTAAATTTTTATTAAAATGATTTTCAAAACCTATTATTATATTTATAAGTAAAAGTTTTATATCAAGACTTTACTTTAGGAAATGAGAAGTGAAATTCAAAATCATTAAAGACATATCCAGATATAGTAATCCTTCCCTCAAAAGAAAAAGAAAAAGAAAAAGAAAAATAAAAAGAAAAGAAAAAGAAAAGAAATGTATGGGAGGAGAAGCTTGAGGATTAGTGCATAATAAAAAATTGGTTCTACATTTGATATTTTTAAAGTATAAGACATGATAAAAATCTTAAGCCTATAAATATAATATAGTAAGTTAAATTATTTTAAATAAAAATTTTTATGTAGAGAAAATAAAAGGAACATAAATCTAAATTTAGAGAACTTACAATATTTCTAAATTAGATAGAAACTCATATTTTCATAGTTTTTAACATAAAAAATTTTCAAACTTTAAGTTGGTCTCATTTACTAATTATTTTTTCTAAATTGGACTACTATATTTCTAAATCTAAATTTTAGTAACTCCTAAAGAAACTCATATACATATCATACATATTTGGTTTTTAAAGATTGATGTGTCACTTGAGGACAAGTAAAATTTTAAGTTTGGGGGGTTTTAAAACTCCTAAAACATATATAGTGTTTTTAGACACATTTTTATACCTATTTTTGAGATATTGTGCTTTAATGGAAGGTATTTTTGTGTTTTTCTTGTAGATACAAGTAAAAATAGAAAAAATGTTTAATGGAGTGAAAAAGGATCAAATTCTGAGCAAAAAGGTAAAAAATTATGCAAAAGTGTTTTGGTGCCTAAGCACCGGTTAAAAAGAGAAGGTCGTATCTAAGCCCTGAGACCCCGCACTTAAGCACCAGTGACAGTTTCTAGATGAGTAAAATCAGTTTTCACGAATTTTGAAGAGGTTTTTGAGGCACCCATTGGCTTAATAGGTGGTTGTAACCACCATGGACGAAAATTATCATGAAAGGATGCGTCTCTTGGGCAAATACATCGAATCAAGACACATTTTGAAGAGATCACAAGGTACCTCTTGGAAAACTATAAAAGAAAGAAGAGAGGGCTGAGAAAAGAGTCTTGAAAATATTGGCAAGTTTTGAAAGTTCTTCTCTAGGGAGTTAGTTCGAAAAGATTTTGAGGAACCACTTTTTATTTACTTTATCCTTTTTGTTATTTTATTTTGAGTGATTGTAAAAGAGAAGAGATTCAAAGGAACTTCAAGAGTTTGGTGGAGGACTTGAGATAAGTTTTTATCTTTTTGTTTTAGACTACTTTTGGTTTTAATCGAAACTTGTTGTTGCTTTGACAATGATTTCTTCTTTTAAACTAAAGTGTGGTTTTGTTTTTTCGTAGATTTTGAGTAGTTTTCTTTATCTTTCTTCTTAAAATGATAAGTAATTAAGTTTTGGATGAGACTTTAATCAAGACTTGTTGTTGGTTTGACAATAATTTCTTCTTTTAAACTAAAGTGTGATTTTATTTTCTCCATAGATATGAGTAGTTTTCTTTATCTTTCTTCTTAAAATGATAAGTAATTAAGTTTTGGATGGAAGTATGTTGGTTTGACAATGATTTCTACTTTTAAACTAAAGTGTGGTTTTGTTTTCTCCATGATTTGTAGTTTTCTTTATCTTTCTTCTTAAAATGATAAGTAATTAAGTTTTGGATGGAAGTTGTGGTGAGTATTGATCTTTAATGTTTTAAGAAGTTGTGATGATTGAAATCCATGTACTTCATTTACTTCTTGATTTGGTCAATCCAGATGTTAAAATTTGTTGTGAGAACATGTAAGAACTGGGCTGGTATTATCTCAATCAATAATTAGAAAGAATCACATGAGGCTGTATGAATGAGAATGTATGTATTGTCTCAGTCAATAATTGGAAAGAATCACATGAGGTTGTATGAATGAAAATGTAATTCTTATGTCAGTCAACAATTGGAAAGAATCCCATGAGGTTGTATGAATGAGAATGTAGTTCATATAATTTAGTGCAAATAAATAGGAAAATATTCATTGAAGGGTGTAGAGTTAGAGGACTTTAAAGTGACAAGTTAAAGCCCCCAACTTAGTTTATTGCTCAATTAAAAATTGGAAAGAATCACATGAGGTTGTATGAATGAGAATGTAGTTCATATGATTGACAGTAAACAATTAGAAAGAATCACATGAGGTTGTATGAATGAGAATGTAATTCATATGATTTAGTGGCTGGTATTGTCTCAGTCAACAATTGGAAAGAATCACACGAGATTGTATGAATGAGAATGTAGTTCATATGATTGAGTGCTAAATAGGAAAATATTCATTGATGGGTGTAGAGTTAGAGGACTTTAAAGTGACAGGTTAAAGTCCTCAACTTGTTTTATTGCTTCAGGTTCTGATATGAGAATGTTAGCCCCTAGGTGGAGGGAATCGAGGGAAGTCTAGAGTGAGAGCTAGTATTTTCCCTGCCTAGTCGGTCTTCAGAACTATTCAAACTTTAAACTAGCCAATGTTCTTTATAACATCTCTAGTAAGGGTAAAAAATATTATTGCTCCAATTTGACACAACACAATTTGCATACTTCCACAACAAAATTCCTATACTTATTCCTGATTCATGATAAGAAGTAAGATATTTTCATGTTAAGTACTTTTATTCTACAAAAACTTTAGTTATCTTTTTTAGTTGTTACTATTTCTTTAAAATATAAAAAATACCAAAAATATTTAAATTTTAAATTCCTGCAAAAAATAGTTTTTAGTTTAAGTAATTATCTTTTTAAAAATAGAAAAACATTCTAAAAAGTGCATATTGCATAATCTTTCATATGGGTTCGATATTCAGGTCTTAATCAAAAAGTCATATATTACTTGATAAAGATAAGTATACTTGCGTAGTATCCCAATATAAATATATATAAATTAGAAAGTTAAATTCTTATTTTTCTTCAGGATCAAGTTTTTGGTTTTGTTGCAACATAAGAAAATATAAGTGAAAAATACCATCAGAACTATTGTTATACTGTGCATAAACATTAAGTATCCAGGGATCACTAACCCACAAGTTAAGGAAAAGAAATTCACGATGGAAGAAGTAATGTTGAATATGGGAAATCAAAATTAGAATCAAGGGGCTGCTATTAGAAATATTGAAAATCAATTAGGACATATTGCTACTGCACTTAGTAACAGACCTTGAGGAAATCTTCTGAGTACTGTGGAAGTTAATCCAAAAGATCAAAATAAGGAGCAAATTAAAACTATTCAATTACAAAGTGGAAAAGAAGTTGAAACAATAATCGAAAGAGAAACTGAAGTTAATGAGGAGAAGGAAGAGATTGAAAGAGACCACAATGAAAATGAACAAATACAAGTTTCTTTAGAAAACCACTACCTCCGTTTCCTTAACGATTGAAGAAGAACAATAAAGACAAATAATTTACAAAATTTTTTTGAAATCCTTAAAAAGTTAACCATAAACATTCCTTTTGTTGAAGCTTTGGAAAAAATGTCAAGTTATGTGAAATTTGTGAAGGATATACTAAACAAAAAAGGAAGTTTATAGACATGAGGACGTTGCACTCAGTGAAAAGTGTAGTGCTATTATTCAGAAAAGCTTCCTAAAAAATTAAAAAATCATGGTAGTTTTACTATACCTTATGCTATTGGTGAAAAGTTTTCTAGAAAAGCTTTATGTGATCTAGGTGCAAGTATCAATCTTATGCTTTTATCAATCTTTAAACGTTTAGATCTTGGAGAGATTTCTCCTGCTACTGTAACTTTTCAGTTAGCTAATCGGTCAATAACTTATCCAAAAGGATTTATAGAGGATGTATTAGTGAAAGTGGATAAATTTATTTTCATTGTGGACTTTATAGTATTGGACATGGAGGAAGACAAAGAAATTCCTATTATTTTAGGGAGACAATTTCTTGCAACAGGGAGAGCTGTGATAGATGTGGAAAAACGAGATCTAATAATCAAAGTTAATGATCAAGAAGTAACATTTAATATTACAAAAGCTATGAAATATCCAGCAATAGAAAAAGTTTATGAATGTTTTAGGATGAAAGTAACTGATTATTTGAGTAATGAGCAATTTAAGAATGAGTTTGAAGACAAATTACAGCAAGGAGAATTTTTGAAAATAATGATGAAGTAAAATAAGAAGATTTGGATTATAATCAGGGAAAATTTGAAACTTTAGACTTGTTGGAAAACGATAAAACAATTCTTATTCCTTCAAGTATTAAACCACCTGAACTTGAACTAAAAATTTTACCTGCCCATTTAAAATATGTGTTTTTAGAAGAATCATCTATATTGTCTGTTATTGTATCTTCTGAATTAACAGAAATTCAAGAACAAAAAATAATATAAATGTTAAAAAAAGGCTTTTAGATGTACTTTAGCAGATATTAAAAGAATTAGTCCTTTTATTTGTATACATAGAATTCTATTAGATGAATAATATGAACCTAAAGCTGATTCTTAGAGGATATTAAAACCAATAATGAAAGAAGTTGTTAAAAAAGAAATTTTAAAATGGCTAGATGCTGGAATTATATTTTATATTTTAGACAGTGCTTGGGTAAGTCCAATTCACTATATTTCGAAGAAAGGAGGAGTGACCGTTGAAGAAAATTAGAAAAATAAATTAATACCAATAAGACAAGTTACTGGTTAGCGAATTTGTATTGACTATAGAAAATTAAACATGACCACCAAAAAAGATCACTTTCATTTACTTTTTCTAGACCGAATGTTGGATAGATTTACTGGGAACAAATATTATTGCTTTTTAGATGGATATACCAGTTATTATTAAATTCCAATTGCTCCAGACAATCAAGAGAAGACAACATTTACAAGCCCATATGGAACATTTGCTTTTCGTAGAATATCTTTTGGACTATGCAATGCACTTGCAACATTTTAAAGATGTATGATGTCAATCTTTAGCAATTTTATTGAACATGGAATGAAAGTGTTTATGGATGATTTTTTGTTATTTGGAACTTCGCTTGAATTATGTTTAGAAAAAGTTCTAGAAGTATGTGAAAAAAATAACATAGTACTAAATTGGGAAAAATGTCAATTTATGGTTGTAGGAGGAATTTTACTTAGGCATAAAATTTCTAAAAATTGCATGGAAGCAGATCCTGCAAAAATTCAAGTTATTGAAAAATTACCACTTCCAACTAATGTTAAAGGGGTAAGAAGCTTTTTAGGACATGCTGGTTTCTACAGGCATTACACGAAATTTGATTTTAATGAGGAATGCATAAAAACATTTGAATTATGGAAAGAAAAATTAATCACTACACCTATAATAGTTCCGCCTGATTGGGATAAACCATTTGAAATAATGTGCGATGCTAGTGATTATGCTATTGGGGTTGTTTTAGGACAAATGCACATTAGAGTTTTTAAAGTAATATACTATGCTAATAAACTCTAAATAATGCTCAAACTAACTATACTATTATTGAAAGAGAGTTATTAGCTATTTTTTATGCCTTTGATAAATTTAGACCTTATTTAATTGGAATAAAATGTGTAGTGCATCTGAAAGAGAGTTATTTGCTATGTTTTTATGCCTTTGATAAATTTAGACCTTACTTAATTGGAACTAAATGTATAGTGCATACAGATCATGCTGCTATTAAATACTTGATGCAAAAGAAGGATGCTAAAATAAGATTAATTAGATGGATACTTCTATTGTAAGAGTTTGATTTTACTGTAGTTAATAGAAATGAAAATGATAATCAAATAGCTGATCATTTGTCTAGACTAGAAATAGAAATATTAACTAATTTTGCAAATGAAATTTAGAGAATTTCTCTGATGAACAATTATATAGTATTGATGAAATGAATGTACCGTGGTATGCTGATATAGTAATTTATATTGTAAGTGATACTTTATCACTTCATATAAAAAATCCACAATTAAAGAAATTTATATATGATTCAAAATTTTATTTTTGGCATGACCCATATGCGTATAAACAATAAAAGATCTAATTATTAGAAGATGTGTGCCTTATGAGGAAACTCAACAGATAATTGAAAGATGACATGATTCTGAATTTGGAGGACAATTTGGAATGAATAGAACTGCATATAAGATTTTGCAAGTTAAATTTTATTGACCAACTCTTTTTAGAGATGTTAATGAATATATTAAAATGTGTGATCGATGTCAACGAGTAGGAAATATTTCTAGAAGAAATGAAATGCCTCTAAATTACACGTTAAAAGTTGAAAATTTTGAAGTGTGGGGATTAGATTTTATATTACCATTTATGCCTTCATTTGGGAATTTATATATATTACTTGCTGTTATATGTTCAAATGGATTGAAGCTATTGCTGTACCTAAATGTGATGCTCAGAGTGTTTCTAAATTTTTAATTAAAAATATTTTTACAAGATATGAAATACTGAGAGTAATTATTACTGATGGAAGATCTCATTTTAGGAACAAGAGAATCGAAAAATTGATTAAGAAATATGATATTATGCATAGATTCTCTACTTCTTATCATCTTCAGACTAACGGTCTAGTAGAGATATCAAATTGTGAAATTAAAAAAATTTGAGAAAAAAGTTGTAAATCTTATAAATTGGATTGGTCTGCTAGATTAGACACTGCATTTTGGGCATACAGAACTACTTATAAGTCTCCATAGGAATGCCCCCTTATAGACTTATTTTTGGAAAAACATGCTACATACTAGTAGAATTGGAGCATAAAATATTTTGGGCTATTAAGGAATTTAATTTTAATTTATAAGATGCTGGTGAGAAAAGATTATTGCTGCTCAATGAACTTGAGGAGATTATAAATGAAGCATTTGATAATGTGAAAATCTATAAAGAGAAAATGAAAATATGGCATGATCGGAAGATTATTCAAAAGAAGTTTGAACCTGAACAAGAAGTTTTATTATATAATACAACATTAAGATTATTTATAGGGAAACTAAAATTAAGATGGTTAGGACTATTTAAAGTGATTAAAGTCTATCATTATGGAACTATTGTTGTTAAGGATCCTAACACTAGAAAGATATTTAAAGTTACTGGGCATCGATTGAAACATTATTAGAAGGGAACATACCAAAATTTAAAGAAGTTTTAATGTTAAGTTAACCCAACAAATCAAATGGTACGTCGGGCTGACGACGTTAAACCAAGCGCTTTATGGGAGGCAACCCATATAAAAATAAATATATCTATGTATTCTTATTTTGTTTGATAAGTGTTTATATATTAGTAGATAATAATCCTACAAAATTTTATATATTATAAATTAATATTGGTATTAGAGGAAAATTTGGAATCCAATTGATCAAAAAAATGAAAAGACACAATTTTGGCCTCTGGCGCCAGCATGGGTGCTGTTGACACCCGCAGACAGACCAAAGCGCCGACAGCACCATCAGGAGCACCAACGACCCCAATAGCAGTTTGATGATTTTAGTAGATTTTGGCGGACTTTGGCAGGATTTTCGCTCCGTAATAATGGTCGGGAGGAGTTTTAAAAGTTATAAAAACTGCCTTGGATGACCAGAAACTTCCCATTTTTGAATTCCATGGCCTCCAATTCCAAAAATGCTTCCAGAGGCTTTATCAATCACGGATTGATAGATAATATTCCTATTTATGATAATTATGTTGGGAATTAGAATGAAGCATTAGATACTATCTTAAATCACTCATCACATGCTTCAAGTCCATTGATGCCACAAACAGTTGAAAGTTCACTTGCTGTAGAAAAAAGATTGAAGAAAATTGAAAGAAAACTTCAGAGTATTATGAATGCAATAGGAGATCTTAAGTACCTTTTTGATCACCTAGATTGGAGGATGAAAGAAAATTTTGATCATACTGGGACATTTGAAGCAGGATTAGTGCAGTTGTTTAAAGAAAAAAGATGGATCGAAGAAAGTTCGATTGATCAATTCCCGTACCGACCCTTCTACAATTTGTATGTTCATTACCAGTCTATAGGAGATATCAGAGGAGAAGAAAGCACTAAAGATGAGGCAGCATAATTAAAGAATTTAGACTTTCTCTACTAGTTTAAAATACTTATGTACTTAATGTGATTACGTGGATTTAATTTAGTTTGCTTTGATTTAGAATTCTGAGCTTTGATTGTGTGTATAGTTTTTTGTCAGCGTTTAGTGTTGTGGTTTGATTTTTATGCTCATTTATAATTTAGTTTGCTTAATATATGTAAGAGAATGATTAGAAAAATGTGTTTGTAAAAATATATTTTCATATATAAAAGTTAGTTTATTGTTGTTTGTGAAAATGGTTGTTTGTGATAAAGTTCGTTTATGAATTATTGTTAGATAAAAATTTGTGTTTAAAAATACTAAAAAGAATGTTGAGAAAATTGAAAGGAAATTGAAAATTGAAAAACAGAATTTTAGGCCTTCAGCGCCGATGGCGCTGGCATAGGCGCCTACAGCACCCTCGACCCGAGAATAGCCTTTACCCTTTAAAACTCATAATTTTCACCGCAAACCAGTATTTTTACCCTTTGAGTCACATTCAACCTCTGATTTTTGCACTTAGGTCTCGCATTTTCTTGGATTTGAGGTGATTTTAAGGCAAAGCAACTTTGGATTTCATCTTCTCTAGGTAAGAGTGACACTTTGAGTTAAAATTTTTTTGATTTTTACCAAGGATTTATCTCACATTGCCGAGATCCATATATTTGGGAATTTTTTGAGAGATTTTGAGAAAATCCTTAAGTGAAGAACTATAACTTAGTAGATTTAAGTATAAAGCATTTTACTTTGTTATTTTTAAAATTTTTTGGAATTTATTCGAATTTTTTATAATTTTTCTCTAAATTTCTCATGGCACCTAGAACGAGCAAAGAAAAAAAAGGAAAGTAGATTATGATGAATAAAAATTTGTTAGCTTCAGGGCTAGTTCTCGATTCAATAGTTTACTTGGCATAAAAAAGTAATTCCAAATTGTGGTTTTAAAAATCCGGGAGGAGAAGTCGAGTGATTAATCAACATTCGGTAGTGGGAAAATTTCTGTTATTTTACTGCCAATGCAACTATTGGTGTAGTCATGGAATTCTATGCCAACTTTATTGAAGCTTTTGATGACTTTGTTTTTGTTCGTGGGAGAAAAGTGGAGTTTTATCCAAGAAAAAAAATAATGAGTTTTATTAGTTGTTTGGCACACCCTGCACTTATTTTTACACTCTATGAACATGCAGTAGTTGATTTTAGACCTGCTAAAGAGAGGATTGAGCCTCTAAAACCTATTGGGCCTGCCAATATAAAGACATATGAATCTCATGTTGATTGGAGTTCTGGAAGTAATACTAAAGATATTCCTTCTATTTTGATGACCCCTACTTCTAGTGACCCTACAAATCGAGAGTTTTTAGATCAGATGATGATCTAGCAGGGAGATATTTTAAGAATGGATCGCAGATTGTAAAACATGGATGTCAGAAATGCTCACACTGATGATTTGATAAAGCAAAATTTCAAATATGATGATGCTTATGATGATGCGTTGGTGAGATACATGAAAGGGGATCATTCAATTCAGTTTCCCACTCACCCTATTTTTACTCCATATTTGCGGCAGAATTTGGATGTAGAAGAAGAAGAAGATGATGATTGGTGATCTTTCTTTTAGTTTATGTTTGATTGTACTTTATTATTATGTTGTTTGTTTTTATTGTATTGTTGAGATTGTTTTGTTAGATTGTGAGACTCTGTTTTTGTTGTTATCTTGAGTTGTGAACTGCAATTTGTAAAATTGTTTTCATTTTTGGAATTCTGTTTAATTCTATTGTTAGTTTTTATATTTTATTAAATGTATTGTAATTAATTCTATCTCAGCAGTTTTTATATGTATTATGCACAATTTAATGTTTTAAGTCTTGTAGCTTTTTATATTAGCACTTGCAGTATTTCAGAATTAAAGTTTCAAAATCAAAACCTTCAACAGGTATGTCTTTTCTTTATGTATCTAATGTTTTCTTTCACCCTTTATTTTTCAGTTCTTCATGCTATATTTTCTTTCACCCTTTGAAAATATAGCTATATTTTCAACAGAGAGAAAAATTCCATTTTAAAGAAAGAAACTTAATTTTATTTGTCCTCACTTAGCTATATTTTCAAAAAAAAAAATTTTTAACATGACCTTTGGTATTAGGAGTTAACTTTAGATAACTATTTTTATGTTTCTAAATATATAGTAAACTTAAGTAAAAATTTTTAATAACAAAGGTTAATTTTAGAGATTAAGATATTTGCTATAAAAGAAAAAGACTATGTTTTTCTATTTTAAGTAAAGAAAATTATATTTATGAAATATTAAAAATCTTAAAGGTTCATGTAAGAAGAAAAGAATTAAACTTTATGAAATCTTTAAGCTAATGTAAATTTGTTAAGTGAAGAAATGTGACAAGTTTTTGACTTTAAGAAGAGGATAGAGAAGTTCAAAATTATTAAAGGCTATCCAGATATAGTAATCCTCACATAAAAAAGAAAAGAAAAGAAAAAAAAAAGAAAAGAAAATAAAAGAAAAGAAGTTGGGAGAAGCTTGAGGAGATGCCTAATTAAAAATTGGTTTCACTTGAATCAATTAAAAAAGAAGGCTTGCTACATTTTTTAAACTTTAATTTAAATATTAATTTATTTACTAGTAAAGTTTTATGAAGTTCTTTTTCATATGAATACTTTAAGTGACTCTAATAAGACAATTTGCAATTTTTCTTGAAAAGAATAGAGAATCAGAAATCTTGGATTTGATTGCTAAATATTCTTATAACTTTAGTATTAACTGGAGTTATTTTGAATTTTTCTTAAGTTATGCTATTATATTTAGTGGACTAAGATATGGAAATCTAGAAGTTAAATTATTTACCATAAGTTATATTTTTATATAGTAGAGGAGTTACTTGAGGACAAGTAACATGAAGTTTGGGGATTTGATACACCAAAAATTTATGTATTTTTAGACCCTTATTTTATACTCATTTTTGGTGATATTGCACTTTAATGGAAGATATTTTTATATTTTCTTGCAGGTTGTTGAATTTTAGGACTTGAAACAAAAAGGAAGCAAAAAGAAGCAAAAAAGAAGTAAAAAGGATAAAATTTGGAGCAAAAATGAAAAAGTTGAAAATTTGTTCAACGCCGATGACGCCGTTTGACAGAGAGCATTAAATTAAATAGCGAAACGCTGGTACCGACGACACCAGAATGAGCACCGACGGTGCCGATGTCAGTTGAGAAAATGTAGCAAGCCTTCTTTGTCAAACTTCATTATCCCAATATTTTAAAAGATTTAACGAAATCTGGACGCTTTTTGAAGAGTTTTTGGAGGCACCTATTTGAGAACCGACTCTAGGCATTATTTGGGGCTGAAATTGATAAAAAAGTGACTCTTCTTGACATTTCATCACCCCAATTCAACCCTCTACGCATCACACATTCCTCCATTTTCATTCCAAAATCATTTAAATTCCATTGTTTTTATAATTTAGAGTTTTGTGGTGAGATTAAGTGTGAATTCTTCTTTAAGAGTGTTAGAGAAGGAGAAAAGTGAGATTTCTTCTTCCTTCATTTCCAAAAAGAGACTACAAGGGATTTGCTTACAGAAAGAGATTCAAATAAGTGTTGTTTGTTTATTAGTGTTGTATGAACTTTCTTTTATATATGAAATTTGTGTTTTGTAGTATCTTCCTCATGAAGTCTGAGTAGTTTACTTTACCTTTCTCCCTACTCCGAGATTTGGTGAAATGAAGAGATAATATGGATGTGCCATTATTAAAATATAAAATAAATTGTGATGATTTTTTCAACTCTGAACTTAATTTACTTTTTGATCTTGCCAATTGAATTGTTAGAATATGTTTTGAAACATATGATACGGGAAATGGAGTATGAGTTCTACAATAGAGTGAGTATCACATTTGATTCCATGAAGGAGAACTTTGTTCATGGAATTAAGTGTAAATAAATAGGAAAATATAATTTGTTGGTCTTTAGGGTGATAGACTAAAATCTCCAATTTGGTCTTAGTGTTTAAAAACTAAAGCGAGAGCTAACCTTCATTTGAAGGGAAGTGAGAGCTTTGGAGTGGGAGCCAGTATCCTCCTAGCCTAGTCACAGATTTAGGGACTAGACCTGAGATTAGTCAATGATTTTCTATAACACTGTATTAGGGTAGAGAATTAAAACTACTCCTTTGACACAATACATATCTAAACCATTTATCTCATCTCATTTTACCAAAACCTCATTGTAGTGGGAAATATGCTTTTTCACATAAAAAATCTTCATCGCATAAACATCGTTTAATAATTTAATAGTTACTATTTAAACTTTGTATTTCAGTTTTTTAGTAGTTAAATAATTTAGTTCTCATAATATCTCAACATTTGAAATTAGTGATATTTTGTTTTGACTTTCTGTGAATTTCCTAGTAAATTTATCATTTCAAATTTAAACCTTCCCATGGGATCAATATTTGGGTCTTAAATAGAAAGTCCTTTATTACTTGATAATGATACATATACTTGGGTAGAATCCCAATATTATTACTTATATTTTTAATTCATAAAATATTGCATCAAGATTTTGGCACCATTGCATAGTGGAGTCAACTATATAATTTTTACACAATTATATAATCTGGGATTAAGATGCTATAAATAACATTGACTAATCTAAAGTTCGAATAATTCTAAAGATGGGTTAGGTAAGGAAGATACTAGCTCTCACTCTAGAGATCCCTCTTCTCCCTCCACCTTGGGACTGTATCAAGACCTAAAACAATAGACTGAATTGGGGGCTTTAGTATGTCACTCTAAAGTCCTCTAACTCTACACCCTTTAAAGTTTATTTCCCTATTTATTCAACCATATGAATTACATTCTCATCCATATAATCTCATGTGATTCTACCATTTTTTGACTGAGATAATACCATCACAGATCTTATATGTTCTCACAACAAATATTAACATCTCAATTGGTCTAATCAAGAAGTAAATGAAGTACAAGGATTAAATCATCACAACTTATTTCATCATTTAAACACAATAATTTACACAACTTTTATCCAACACTTAATTACCTATCATTTTAAAGAAAAAGATAAAGAAAACTACTTAGAACACATGGAGAAAACACAATAATAATTAAATTTAAAAGTAGAAATCATATTAGAACACAAGAAGTCTAAATTAAAACCAAATGTAGTCACAAAGATAAGAACTTATCTCAAATTCCTCTCCACCGAACTCTTGAAGTTCCTTTGAATCTCTTCCTTTCTCTCATAATCCTCCCTATCCTAACCTTAGAGGGTTAAAATATCCCTATCTCACTAACAAACTCCACTGGATTCTTACTGAGAACTTTCTAATCACTTTCTCCTTCACTAGAAATGAGAAAAGTGAGAAGAAGCCCTAAATAAAATCCTACAACTCCTTACTTTTTTCTCTCTAAAAGTTCCTTAAGTCTTCTCTTTATATCTCAATTCAATCCAAGTCCTTCTTTTTATAGTTTTCCAAAAGGTGATTTGGTGTCTCTTCAAAATGTGTCTACATTCAATGAATCTTCCAAGAGTTAACTCTTTTCAAGTGTCATTTCAATTTGTTTTTGTGCCCATTAACTGTAATCAATGTTTTCACCAAGAGTTGCTTTAAACACCCCTTCAAAATTCACTCAAAATTCCTTAAATTTTCTTCATAACTACCTGGCGCATAAGCGTGAGGTATTCGGTGCTTAGGCGCGACCTTCTCTGTCTCCTGGTGCTTAAGAATCAGTTCTAGGCGCATAGGTGCCACATTTCATTTTCACACCTTCTTCATTTTTACTCTAAATTTGATTCTTTTTCACTCTTTTCATAATATTTCATCCATTTAATTGTACCTAAAAGAAAAACACACAAATACCTTCCATTAAAGCGCAATATCCTTAAAAAAAGGTATAAAAATGTGTACACAAATGCTATATATTTTAGGTGTATCAAGATCTCCCAAACTTAAAATGTTACTTGTCCTGAAGTGACACTCTAATCTTTCAAAATCAAAATAATCAGATTATGCAAATGAGTTTCTTTAGGATATTATAAAATTAGGCTCTAGAAATATATTAGTCCAATTCAGAAAAGACTTTAGAAAATGAGACAAATTTAGAGTTTAGAAATCTTTAATGTGAAGAAGTCTGAAAATATGAGTTTCTATCTAGTTCAGAGATACTTGTAGATTTACTAAATATAAGGTTTAGGCATTCTATCTCCCCCACTTTAAATTTTCATTAAGAATAATTATACTTACTATATTTTATCCTTAAGCTTAAGAGTTTCTCAAGTCTTATACTTTGAAAAGATCAGATGTGGAACCAATTTTTGATTATGCACTAATCCTCAAGCTTCTGATCCTTTCATTCTTTTTTTATAAGGTGAGGATTACTATATCTGGATAGGTCTTTAATGGTTTTGAATTCCTCTCTTCCTTTCCTAAAGCAAAAGATTGATATATATCCGTTACTTAAAATATAATAATAGTTTTGAAAATTATTTTTAATAAAAGAAAGTTAAGTATTGAAAATAAAAGTCTAATCCTTCTACATTTTTCAAAAATACAACTTCTCCTACTAAAGATATTTACACAATATTTATCATTTCTACACTAAAAATTTTTAACTTTAAATTTTTCTTTATCACTATAGGTTTCAACTAAATTTTTTTACTCATTTCTATATTCAAAATTTTACTTCTCGAATATAACTTGATATACATGATCATTTTTTTTAATCAAAATCAAATTTATTTGAAACACATTTGAGAACAAATAAAATTCAAGTTTTGAAAATTGTTTTGCATCCCCGAAAACTTAAATTTTTAATAAGGTAAAACATTTTAGCATAATATATATAGGTAGGAATGAAAACTAAAAGTAAAATGCTTACAGAAATTTTCATATCCTAAATTTACAAGTACAAAAATTAAAAATATGAGTAAAAATAGATTGATCAAAATTTAACTTAATTTTAACATATATGAGGTTCAACAGACTTCTATGAAGTGGAGGATAACATAAAAGCAAATAAGCACAAACCAACATAAATTCATAACTACAACATTAAGAAAATACATTTTAGTAAATTGAAAATTTAAACATGAAGTTCTTAAGTGAAAGTTAGCAATATTTAAAACCTCTCTAATATCTCTAGAATAAGTTCTTCACAAACCAACAAAATAAAGCTAAAGAAAAATGTTCACACAATCACTAACAAAAAAAATAAAACAAAAACATAACTACTCACAACAACACAAATAAGATTTTAAACATCACAACAGTATCTAACACAATAAATAACAACATCTAACGAATTCCACCAAGAAATCTTCAACTTTAGAGGTGCCCTAAGTCCAAAATCCCGAACACCAGAGGAGAAAGATGACAGTGGAGGTAAAAATGACAATTTTTGGATCTTTTTTCACTTTTATTTAATCACAAATCAAGTTTTAGTGAATTAGTGCTTAAGCGCGACTGGTTTGGCGCTTAGGCGCCTACCTCTCGGGTAACCTGCGCTTAAGAACAGGATATTGGAAAATTATTTCTTAATAACTATTTTCTTCCCCTTTTGTTCTCCTCTTTCTCAAAATTTACAAATTTTCACAATTTCGATTCAACATTAAATAGCACATAATTTTTTACACAAACAAAAACTTTCATTTATTTTTCAAAACAAATACAAACACAATTTATACATATTTTCTCCAATTCAAGAATTCTTTGATGAGATGTCTTCTAATCATATCAATTTAAATACAAAACAAACATGACATCAAAACACATAGAACAAACAAACACTAACTACAAATAAAGAAACTAGACTCTGGAACTTAATTCCATTCTCCTTCCGGTGGAACATATCCCATCCTTTTACTTGTTTCTTCTGGGGCACTCAAAATATAGATTTGATAGAATGGACAACGGTGAAGAACTCACCTTGAGTCTTCTTCAATCCACTTGATTTTCAAATACATCACCTTGTTCGCTTCTTCTATATTACTTGTATGGTTGAATTGCATTTTAAGATGCCATCTGATATGCTCCATGTGTGTGTTAGTCTCATTCACTTTTGCTTCAATTGAAGCCATGTCAAACTCAATCTTTGTGATCTTATCCACTTTTCGTTCAATACTAACAACTAGGAATTCATTGTATAAATTTTGCAAACTTTGACTCACGAACCTCTTCTTAACAGATTCTTCTTTCTTCTTCATTTCAATCCCCCAAGAAGACATTTTTGCAAGTTCTCTCACTCTTTTTCTCTTCACTTAGAATTTAGGATGAAAATTTGAAGTGGGGTAAAAATTCTCTTCACTCCCATGCTATTTATAGGCATTGGATGAAGCCTAGACCCACTACTCACATTCACAAACCCTTAAATCATGTTTAAAGAAGCTAAAACATATTTAATCCTTCTATAATATTAATTTTGCATGTTTTTCTAACTACCGCGCTTAAGCGTCACATTTTAGCACTTAAGCGTCGGTGCTTACTTTAGCACAGGTCTGCTTAACGTCCAAATATGCACTCTAACTTGTCTAAGTCATCAATTAAGGTCTTAGAAGCCTCCCTATATCATTATATATTAAAAAATACTACCACATTTTTCTTAATCAAACACAATGACATATCATTTAAAATAAATACACATTGATAACTATAGGTTGCCTCTCACAAAACACTTGGTTTTACGTCGTCAGCTGGTCCCGATTCTCTTTATTTATGTTAATGCGATGTATGTGATTTTATTCTTAATTTCCTTCATTATAATTCTTACTTTGGAACAAAACCAAAAGCTTGATCCCAAGCAAAAGCTAAGCAAATTCTTAACTTCTAAGCAAATAAGAATACAATTATACTATTTAAATATGGGATACTACATAAGTATACTGTTGAACTCATTTTTGGTTGAGGTCTAGTTTTTCCTCTTTAGTAGCCTAGGGTCTAGCCATAGGAATTTCCTATTTTCTATTCCTGAAGGACTAGAAAAGGAACCCTCACCATTAGAAATTCTAAATCCCCCTTTGCTCAACTTGAAGTTCCACATGTTGGTCCTAACCTCTAGCATTTAGTAGATGGGGTTAGTATGGGAGATCTCAAGGGGAGTCCCCCATAGGATGGTCAGACCTTAGGACTAACCCTAGGTGATCTGGTTTTGGTGGGGCTAAGTTGCACACATTACACTCTCTCACATACTCTAAACCCTAAGTTGCACACACTACTCTCAACATGTTGGTCCTAAGCTGCACTTAATTCCATCTCACATACTCTACACACTACACTCTCTCACATACCCCTAGTCTTTGATTGAGAGGGTTAGAACCAACACATTGAGCATCCAAAATGAGTCCTTATATGGTTCCTATTAGTTTAGTACAACTTCATGGCTTGTTAGCCCATTTTGGCCCAAAATCACCAAATTACCAAAATACTCCTACAACCCCAATCTTTGCTAAAAAATCCCAAAATTACCCAAAACACCCAAATTCGCCCAAAAATAATCTCAAACGTCTCACCACTACCTAAATTGA
This sequence comes from Phalaenopsis hybrid cultivar, assembly GCA_002079205.1. Lineage (NCBI taxonomy): Eukaryota > Viridiplantae > Streptophyta > Magnoliopsida > Asparagales > Orchidaceae > Phalaenopsis > Phalaenopsis hybrid cultivar. Next base: position 40,843 of record JXCR01138939.1, on the reverse strand, counting down.
CCAAAATTAACAAAAATTACCAAATTTCCAAAATACCCCCAAAATTGCCCAAAATTACCAAAATGCCCCTCATAACCTAAAAATTCCAAAATTTTCAAAATCATCCCAAATATTCCTAATTTCAATTTTTTATCATCAATTTGACTCAATTTGACCAAAAGCCCCAATTTGCCCTTAAAGGCCCAAATGTCCCCAAATTAGCCCCAATTTCAAAATCATCCCCAAATGTCCCCAAATTGACCCCAATCTTGCCTAATTCCAATTCCAAATCAAAATTCAGCATCCCCAATCCTATTCTAAACAAAATTCAAGCCCAATTTGATCCAATTGTAAGCCTAATTTTATTCAAATAAAAAAGGCCCAATGTTGACCATATGCCTAAATCCATCAAATTAGCCCAACAATTCAACTCAAAATCACTTAAAATTTTGCCAAATCCTTCATGACATTCTCCTACACTGATCTCAACATTCAATTAGCCCAAATTTTAGCCCAAACTCAATTTACATTTTAAAAGCCCAAGCCCACCACATTTAATTTCAAAAGCCCAAATCTAAAGCCCACATGATAATTCTTTCTCTTCATCATCCATTTGATTAAAATCATTCCTAAAGTCCTAAATTCAAAATCAAATCATTCTAAATCAAGAATCAAACCAAACTTCACCAAAAATACCAAATAAATCCAAAATCACTCCTCATGAAAATTAGCTAAGCCACATGCAAGCCATGAAGCCACCAAGCCATAGAAAATCCATGAGAGCCTTGCCACATCATCAAACAACTAATGGCAAGAGGCTAAGCCACTTTCAAGCATCCTTAAAAAGGTTTTAATCACTCTAACCCATGTTTAGCTAAATATCTTAGGATGGTGATTTTTCCCCAATGATTGAGCTGAACCAAAGGATCTCCTCTTTAGCCCAAGACCAACCTTGGTGGCGGAACCTAATCCAAATCATGATTTGACCCAAATTGACCCAAAATGGCCCTTTTCCCATACTATTTCAATCCCATACCTTTACACATGGCCAACCCCAATTGACTTCACCAAGACCAAGCCCTGACCTCTTTGAGTTAGATGGTGACCCCTCCATAGCCGACCAGCCACCTTGGTGGCCGGAAAAACCAAAATAAAAAGCCCCACCATGGCAAAAACTCAAATTTAAACCTATCCAAGCTGGCTCATCCCAATTGGATTTTTACACATTGTTGGCATCCACATAAGCAACTTAAGACACCCACCAATTGCCCTTGGTGGCCTCTCCTTCCCCATTTATTTAGACCCCCTCGATGGCTAAAGGAGGAGAGCTTGAAATTCCTTAGGGAGACTCTGCCAATTTGCTTCCAGAGCTTCCTTAAGACCTCTTGAGTTCAACCCAACCATCTATATCCACTCAAATCCACTGCTCAAGCTCAATTTTTGAGCCAAATCTTTAGCCCGAAACATGACACCCCTCAAACATCCACCAAATTCAAATTAATTTCACCCACACCATCCTCACATCAGGAGAAGAAGATTCCCCACAAAATCCTAATCACCAGAGCACCCTAAGGTGGACTTTGAACAAACCCATAATTTGGCCTTGATTGAATTCATATCTAGGCAATTCACCACTACTCAAGGCTCCATCCTTAGGCTCTTAGGACCCCCACGAAGCTTCCACAAGCATCCAATCGAGGCTTCCTCTCTTGGGCCAAGGTATTGAAAGTTAACCCTAAACCAAGCTTCATTTGATTCTCCATGTGTATAGAGTTGATTTAAGGGTCAATTAATCATATGGATATGTTCTCCTAGTCAAGAAAAGTTTATAGGAAAAAACCTCATTTTATTTGGTTGAGAATCGAGCGAGATATTAGATCTAGAAGATGGATGGTTTTGCGGGCTTGAATCGTTGGGGACTATGACCATGCGTCGTCTAATTAAGCATGTATTGCTTGGATGGTCCTGATCGTGTCAAACAGAGCAGTGGTTAGAAAAGGGGGAGCTGATGCGGAGGGTGGTGCCCAATCTCATGTCGACACGCGTCTCTTCGACGCGTACAAGGCTGAGTAGGATAAGTAGATAAATAGGATTTTATTTGAATTATTTAAATACCCATAACTTTAAAAATCCATAACTTTGTGTAAGAAAATCATAACAATAAAATAAAAATACCCTGTTGCTCAGTAAAGAGAGGAGAACAATGTGGAAATATTTCATATTTATTTAATGCATATTTTATTTTTAATTAATTAAATGGTGTTTTCCTTATTTTGATTCTCCATTAGCATAGACATTTCACCATGACTTGATCTTTAGGGCTTTGATTTTACATGTTATGGGATGCTCTTTGTGATTTTTTCAAGGTTAGAGAAGATCTCTAGGCGTGGATGTCTAATTTTCAAGTTAATGGTCTTTGTTTTGTTATAAAAATTATAATAATTAAAATAATCATAAAAAAATACAAAACTTATTTTGGTGGGTTCAATGTGGTCAAAGGATCTTAGGAAAAATATAAACTTGGTTTAACTCGTTAAAAATAACCTTAATTTGTCACTAACCCTAAAAATGAAAAGAAAATTAATTTGAAGTAATTATAAGTGTAAATGACATGAAAATTATTCTACAGAAAAATTTAATGTTAGGGGAGCTCCCCATAAAAATTTCAAGTCAATTGGTGTTAATTTGACCACTTAAATGGATTAATTAAGTGAAATGACATTTTTGGCATTAAAATAATTATAATAATTAAAATACAATTCAAACAAATCACCAAATTGGTTTTGCGAGCTCCTTTTGATCAGAGGAACCTAAGAAAAATAAAATTGTAATTAAGATAAAATTCTTCATTTTTAAGCCTTTAAATAATTAAAAATTAATTAAAAATCACAAAAATTGCAAAATTGTAAAAACACATCAAAATGTCATATTTGGTTTCCTGATCATTTGGAATCAATTAAAATAATTTTCCTAATTTTCTAAGTCAAGATATTAATTTTAAAAGGCTTAAAATGAATTTTTTCTAATCTTTCACTAAAATAATTCTAATAATTAAATATAAATAAAAAAAATGAAATTTGTTTCTTTGGGTTCCTTGGGCTTGGAGAGATTTAATAAAAATATAAAACTTAATTTTCCAATTAAATATTTTTTATATTTAATTAATACTCAAAACAAAAAAACAATTTTAATAATTAAATTAAATCTCTAAAAATCATAAAAATTGATCCAAGTGGTCCTCTAACCTAGTTGAACTTCCAACAAATTTTCTCAATGCCAGTAATTTTATTTTGATTGAGTCATTAAATTTTCATTGAAAATCTATATTTTGCATTAAAAATTATTATAAAATTAACTAAATTAAAAAAAATGACATTTTCTCCATTGATGTTTTATTTAACCCATGAGTGACGTAACATAAAACTTTTAAGTCATTTGAGTCTAATTTAATGAATTATAGGGTACTAAGACCTTAGGGGCAAAAGTGTAATTTTGGAAAATTTGAGCTTAGTTAATATTTAGGCCTAACCATAAGGGCAAATGGGTAATAAATGATCTTAAAATAATATGTCTTGATGATTAAAACATAAAAAGGGATAAGTGGTAGAAACCAACTTCACTTTGAATTTCATAAAGGATAAATTTTTAATTTTTCAAAATTTAATGAAATTTGGAAGAATATTTAAATAGGGAGATATTAAGGTGAGGGGTTTGATTTGGAAAATCATAATTCATTGAATTTGAACCCCAGTCAATGGTTTTAATATAATTTATAATTCATGATCGAAAGTACAAATATTCAAAACCTTTTCTTTCTAAAATTATAAATCTACCCATTAAATCTTAAGAGCTTAGTAGTGAACTAGGCTTAATCAAAATGTTGTCTAATGAGGTTCAGAAAATAACTTATAATTAATTTAAAACCTTTCAAAACAATACAAGCCCATTCTTTAAAATCAAATTAATTAAATTCTTTAATTAAGTCAAGTTGTCCTCAAGGGTCTTTACCTCTATAATTGATAAGTGAGATATAAAGTGATAATTACCCCACTTAAGAGATAATTAAAACATCATAGTTCATTAAGCATAAGGGTATTAATTGGATGAACTATGTAGCAAATATGATAAAACCAAAATGAACTCAAGATAATTCCAAGGAACATGAAATGTCTAAGGTATTACTCAAAACTTCTTCATGATCCTTTAGAAATCTTGAAGGATATGTGAGCTTATTATAATTTGCTTAATGGAATCATCCTTAAAATTTAAATACACCAAGATATGAAAATAGGATTTGGCAGGCACGCTTTAAGTTTTCACTTCCTACTTTTTCTATAAAGCGTGCTTTAATTCCTGCAAAACTATATATGAATATGATTTGCAGGTACTAAACTTTAAGGTGGAGGAACGAGAAGAATCGCCAGGTACGCTTTTATAGTTTACAACGCTTTCCTTTCTTGTACTTGCCTACATTGTGCTTTTATGCTTACAAACTTGCATGCTAAACAATGATGCCACCCTGCATGAAAACTAAAACCTTTAAGATAGCCACAAAACTGAAACCAAAGTCAAAACTAAAATCAACCAAAACAAAATTCATTGCTATAACATTCAAAATATAAGACAACTAAAAATTTAATCACAAACATCACAAAACAATAATTGCAACTAAATTAAGATGTCTCTATCGGATGATTGAGAATCCCTTGGAGGGGGTAACCTACAGTTGCTAACGAGATTTCTCACGGTCTAAATGAAAGTATGAAATTCATTAAGTTGAGTTTAGTAAATTCATTTGGACTAAGTGAATCCAATAGAAAATGGTGGTACCGTAACGAGGGAACCGTATGATCCTAACCGATGTCGCTCTAATCAACTTTAATATGCCCCATAATATTTAAAGAACCATAACCATAGGGACATTTTATTTGACATCACGACTTGAAACATTAGAAAACATAAACTTGCTACGACGAGGAGCTTGGAGCTAGCATTGTGGGCAGCATGACCATCTTCAACATTAAGAGGAGCTACAACAACATATCCTTCCGTAGAATTAAATAACAAAATTTAGGTTTTCGAGGTCTTCTGCCTAGTGCAACATGAATCCTCACTTTATCTTCAAGCCTTTTGTACAACTCTGATGTACAATATAAGCCCTAACTCGTCTTAGGATTTCAAGGTTGTCATCTGTCAGGACCTAAATTCTTACATCTTTCAAGCTATTTGTGTGATCATTTCACACAAATATAAGCCCTAATTAACAAAATCTACAGGATGAAATACTTGAATAATTTCTCCTCAAAATTGAAGCCAAACCATACGATAGCTTGAGAAGTTACCGAGGTTCTCCTCCGGATCAATGTCAACCCCTAGTTTTTCCTCCTTTGGATTCTACAATAAGAGGTTCCAAACTTGAGATATTCACCTTTCACACCTCTCTGTCTGATTTCATTGAAATGTCTTAATCCTTTGACCTCTTTGAAGATAATATCCCCTGATTTTTATCGAGAGTTTTCTTAGGTGACTTCGGTTATCTAGGATGTAATTAACTATAGGTACTTGCCCTTATAGAAAGCATTCCCGAACCTAACTTAATATAAACCTGATTTAATCCTTCAGATTAAATAGGGGAATTTGTTGGTCAATAAATTGGTTTTTGTAGATTTGAACTGATGTCATATAATCTTTAGTTTATTTAATCGAGTCTTACTAGTAAGTAGTGTATTTATCCTTCAGGTTAAATACGTTGCTTAAGGTCTAAGGTTTGTTTATTTAAACTACTAAGGATATGAGATGAGTTCGGTCTTGTATTTTTAAAAATTTAAAATACTATTTTTCCTAAATTATATATATTAAATTAAATTAAAATGAGTGTTACAATATCCGAAAAATTAACAACTCCTCAAATTTTAGTGCCAACAACTTCTGGCGACGCCGTTGGAGAATAGCTTTTCTCTGCATTTAAATCAGAGAATATTATCTTCATACATTGGTAATGTGTTCATGTCCCTCACAAACTAAATTGCCCTTCTTCCATTGGCGTGCTTCACCCATTTCTTTCTTGGGTAAGTACGGTCAACTCTTTTGGACTTCAGGACCGTATGTTCAATCACCTTTAAATAGAGAGGTTCAGGAGGCCATTAAGGACTTTTTAATTTTTGTGTAGGGTTGGGCCCCCAATAAGAGTGTAGGTGGACTAGTTCCACCTGGGCATTGTGTGTCGTAAAATTAGTAAAATTGGTCCCATACTGGGTCCTAAACTTTACTTTCCCCTTTGAGGCTGATTTTCTCTGTTGCAAATTAAATCGAATAATGTCGTGCTGCGCTTGCTCTTTAATCTTCTTTATTTAATTAATTAAATACTTCTACTTTTAAATTATTTTTAATAAATTTAAAGCCTTCGCAAACTAAAAATAATAAAATAAAATTTGCCCCGTCTCCTTTGTTAATTTTTTTAGTGTTCGCACTAGAATTACAAGGTATTGGCCAAATAACTAACCATGGAGCTTTCTTTTTGAAGCTTCTGCAATGGTGTTCCCAACGCTCAGCTTTTCCTACAATTTGCCAACCAACCACCATGCTTGTATTGTTTCCCCCACCATCAAGTTTGGAGCCGAATTTGATGAACTTGAAGTCATATTCGGATAAGCCACATTCGTTGTAATGAAGGTTGTTGCTCTGGAAGTTCAAGAACCCTCTAATGAATTTAACCTGAACTATTCTAAGGATTTCCCTTCTTGCAAGAAGGTGAAAACTACTACTCCCCAACATCTGCCAAGTATGTTGTCCCCTTTCCTGCTAAAGGAAAGGAGATATGACCATAGCAAATGAAACTGAAGAATTCACCGTCTCAACATCAGTGTTTGAAATTGGTTTGAGTTCAAAGTCTGCACCACTGACTCAATGATAGAGAAAGAACCATAGGTCTGCACCACTGACTCGATGATAGGGAAAGAACCATAGTCAAAAAGCTTGGAAGGCAGCTAAGGCCCAAATCTCATAAAGAGTACCAGATGACAAGTTTCCTCAAGAGGAGGAACTAGGATTACAGGAGACCTCTCCACTTCTGCAAGGGAGTAGGTTCCACCCTTTGATAGATACTGATGGATGTGAAAGTATTTAAGAAATCATTGCTACTTTACCAACATTTCATGGTCATAGTAAGGAGAGGAAGAAGTCCACTCCTATCACTAAAGTTCGCGTAGTGTTTCAGAGATTGGCCACTAAAGAAGGATGTTCAATGGTCGAACTACTTAAATGAGTGGGATGTACAGTATTCCCATAAATGAAGAAAGAAATTTTGAAGGATGTCAAGGCTGCCCAACAATCCCACTAGTCAGTTATGATAACTCTTGACATCCCAAATCTAAAAAAATAAATTCATTTTAAAAAACTTTGTAACACTTTGAGCATCATGTCAAGTTAAAACAACAACTTCTATCCATTTTGATACATAGTCTACTACTAACAATATATATATAAATTTTTGAAAGATGGTATAAATGGTCATATAAAGTCTAATCCCCAAACATCACATATCTGAACTTCTAACAAATAATTGAGGAGCATCTCATTTCTCATAGAAGTATTGCCTACTTGTTGACATTGATCACAAGTTTTTATATAAGCGTTAACATCTCTAAAGATTGTAAACCAATAAAATCCAGATTGCAAAATTTTGTATGCTGTTTATCAACACCAAAATGTCCCCCAAAATAAAAATTATGACATATTTGGATAATTTTTATAATTTTTCTTCTAAATGCACACTTCTTTGAATAATAAGATCCTTTTCTTGTTTAGATAAAAAATGGGTGTCATCCCAAAAATAAGTCTTAGCTTAAGATAAAATTTCCTCTTCTGCTAGTATGTCATTCCATAGATTATAATATCACTAACCATGAAGTTCACAAAGTCGGCAAACCATGGAACACACCACTTATTAACATTGAACAATTATTCATCTAGGAAATGTTCATTAATCTCTTTTTTAAAATAGAGTGGTTTTTCTAATTCAAGCTTAGATAGATGATCAACAATTTGATTCTCAGCTCCTTTCCTATCTACTATTTTAAAGTCAAATTCTTTCAAAAGAAGAATCCATCTTATAAGTCTTAGTTTTGCATCATTCTTTTTCAATAAATACTTAATAACAGAATTATCATTATGCACAATACATTTAATTCCAATTAAGTATGATCTAAATTTATCAAAAGTATAAACAACTGCTAATAACTCTTTCTCAGTTGTGGTATAATTAATTTGAGCTTCATTAAGAATTCTATAAGCATAGTAGATAACTTTGAAAATCTTAAAATTTTCTTTCTTAAAATAGCTCCAATAGCATAATCACTTGCAGCACAAATAAATTCAAAAGGTTTTACCAATCTAGTGAAATAATAATTGGTGCAGTGACTAAAATTTCTTTTAATAATTCAAAAGCTTTTAGGCACTCTTTATCAAAATTAAAAATTACATCTTTTTCAAGTAAATGACATAGAGGTTTAGCAATTTTTGAAAAGTCTTTAATATACTGCCTGTAGAATCTAGCATGTCTTAAAAACTCCTAATTTCTCTCACACTTATTGGGTAAGGTAAATTAGCTATCACTTGAATTTTTGCAGGTTCTACTTCCATACAATTTTGTGAAATTTGATGTCCTAAAATAATTACTCCTACTACCATAAATTGGCATTTTCCCAGTTAAGGACTAAATTTGTTTCTAAACTTGATTTAAATGAATTTAAAATGAAGTTCCAAACACTAAAAATCATCCATGAAAACTTCAATTCCTTTTTTAATTAAATCATAAAAAAATAACCATCATACATCTTTGAAATGTAGCAAGGGCATTACATAAAACAAAGCGCATTCTTTTAAAAGCAAATGTACCATAAGGATTGGTAAAAGTTGTTTTCTCTTGATCCAGTATATCCATGCAGAAAATGAAAATATTTATGCTAAGTAAGTCTATTCAACATTTTTTCTAGAAATGGTAGTGGAAAATGATCTTTCCTAATTGTGAGATTTAATCTTCTTTAATCAATGCATATTTACCACCTTTTGACTTGTATGATTGGTATTAACTCATTAGGTTCATTCATAGTCACAGTCACTCCTCTTTCTTAGGAACGAGGTGAATCAGACTAGCCCATGTACTATCTAAAATAGGGTAGATAATTCCAACATCTAACCACTTTAAAATCTCTTTTTTAACAACTTTCTTCATAACATGATCTAATCTCCTTTAAAGATCAGCCCTGGGTTTGAAGTTCTCTTCCATATGAATTTTATGCATACAAATTGTCCATCCAAAGGCTTTCTTGCAACACTTCAAAGTTTTCATTAAACTCATTTCTTCTTTTGCAGTTAATTTTGAGGAAATTATAACAGGTAATATTGAGGAATCACCTAAAAAGACATACTTTAAATGTTCAAGAAGTAACTTTAACTCAAGCTCAGGAGGTTTTTTTAATAAATAGACAAAAAGATTTATCTTTTTCTTTCGTGTCCAAAACTTCAAATCTTTTTAATTTTCATTTTTTTTTCATAATTTGTTTTAAAATGGCATTCACTTAGATATCTTATCACGTACATTCTATAAAATTCATCATTTTTACCTTTTGCAGGATATTTCATTGAATTCAAAATTTTAAAAGTAACTATCTGATCATTCATGTGCATAGTTAATTCCTCTTTCTACACATCTATCATTGCTCTTTCTGTAGCTAGGAAAGGTCTCTCCAAAATGATAGCTATCTCCATATCCTTCTTCATATCTAGCACAATGAAATCCGTAGGAAAGATAAATTGATCCACTTTCACTAAGACATCTTTTATAACTCCTTTAGGACATGTTATTGAACGATCTGCTAACTGCAGAGTTACAATAGTAGGGGATATTTCTACTAATCCTAATCTTTTAAATATTGAGAATGTCATAAGGTTAATGCTTGCACCTAAATCACATAATGTTTTCCCATAAAACATGTCTTCTATTGCACAAAAAAATTGTGAAGCTACTAGGATCTTTAAGCTTTTCACGAAGCTTTTTCTAAATTATAGCACATCACTCCTTACTAAGCGGAACAGTCTCGCTATCTTCAAACTTCTTTTTCCTGTTAAGAATATCCTTCATAAACTTCACATAGTTTGGCATTTGTTCTAAGGCTTCAGCAAATAGAATATTAATTATAAGCTTCTTAGAATTTCCATGAACTTTGAAAATCGTTTATCCAACTTCTATTGATGGAGCCTCTGAGGAAATGGAGGTGGTGGTTTTTCCAAGTCAACTTTAAGTAGCAAAATATGTCTCTCTAAACCTTTTAGAGCATCCTCTTGAGGTTCTTCAATTTCTATTCTCTCTACTTCAGGCTCTTTTTGAACTCTACCTTCCAATTCTCTTCTGCTTCTAAGTTGAACAACTTTTACTTGCTCTTTATTCTAGTTTTTTGGATTTACTTCAGTATTACTAGAAAGTGTTCCCTAGGATCTATTACTTAATGAATTTACTATTTGTCCCAATTCATTCTCAATATTTCTAATTGTAGCTCCTTGACTTTGTAACTACTTTTCCATTTGTAATACCACTTCTTCTATAGACAACATTTTCTTCTTAAATTATGGATTATTATTAAAACTTGAAGAATAAGTAGGTCTATAATTATTCTTCCCTTGGTTGTTCCAATTTCCCAATGGATTTACTTAGTTTTTCCCCCATTGCTATTTATTACCACCCGAAGTATTATTCTAGTAAAAGTTGGGATGGTTCTTGCAACCTGGGTTATAATAGTTTGAATATGGGTTATTCTGTGTGTTATTTATAGCATTCAAAGTTTATAATGATGCTTGAGAATCTACCATTTGTCCTAATGAATTCTCTTCAATCACTGCAATTTGATGAGAAAAATTCATTCCAAATTGGTCTAACATCCTTGAAATTGTAGCAACATGATTTACTAACATTGTAAAAGCATCAAATTCATGAATATTGGCTACTTTCTTAGGATTTATCCCTTCAAAAGGCCATTGAAAATTATTAGTTGTCATCTCTTCAATTAAATTATAAGCATCATGAAATGGTTTTGACATCAATTAACTACTAGCAGCAACATTGATAATAGATCTAAGAGATCCAACTAATCCAATGTAAAATATTTTAATTATTAACCAATATGGTATAACATGGTGTGGACATTTTCTTAGCTGTTCTTTAAATCATTCCCATGCTTCATAAATAAATTCCCCTTCAAACTGACAAAAAGAGGTAATATCATTTCTAAACTTTGCAGTTTTTTATGGCGGAAAATATTTAGCAAGGAATTTCTGGGCTAAACCACCTCAAGTTCTACTAGATCTAGGTGCTAACGAATGTAACCATATCTTACCCTTATCCTTCTGTGAGAAAGGAAAAATTCTAAGTCTTATAGCATCATCTGATGCCTTATCATATTTAAATGTAGCACACAATTCTAGAAAATTGGCAAGATATAAATTTGGATCTCCAGACGGTGCTCCCCGAAACTGATTATTCGATACAATTTAGATAATAGCCGGTTTAATTTCAAATGAATTAGCTATTACATCTGATTTTTGAATACTACAATGAAGTTCATCCATCGTAGAGTTTGCATAATCTCTTAATGATCTAAAATCTTCAGTATTTTAATTATTTTGATTTGACATTTCTTGAAAATTTTGACTTTTTGAGTAATTTTTATTTTTTCTATTTTTCTAAGAGTTCTTTCTAATTTAGAATCATATGGCACTAGTCATGTGGAACCTGAACTACGCATACATTACTACAAAACACATAAAAGAAAAACGCATAAATAAGAACTTTATTTAAAAAAAACACTACAATATTCCTATAATAAATCTAAAAATTTAAATAAGACTTTAGAAAAATAAAATTTTTGCTTTATAATAGTTTCTTCAAAAATTTGGTAATTTTCGTTAATTCTCCCTTACAGCGGCACCAACAACTTGATCATATTTCTCTTTGTATAGGTTAATGCAATGTATGCGATTGTATTCTTAATTTTTATAATTATAATTCTTACTTTGCAACAAATCAAAAAACTTGATCCCAAGCAAAAGCTAGGTAAATTCTTAACTTCTAAGAAAATAAGAATGGTGTTATAGTTTTTAAATATAAGATACTACAAAAGTATATGTATCATTATCAAGTAATATAGGACTTTTTGATTATGTCCTATATATCAAACCCACAGGGAAAACTACAATATGCATTTTACAAAACAGGAGAAATTAGATAACAAAATTCTATGTAGCAAAACATTCTTACTTAAACTCTAGATATTATAATAGGAATGAAAGTTTGATTCTTTTTATAATTTTTGATAATTGAAAATAAAGTGAGCAACTAACTAATTTAACTAGATATTTGCATAATAAAGGAAGTATAAATAAAATATATTTTTCCTTATCATAAATCAGTAACAAGTATAGGAACTATATTGTGAAGTATTCTAATTGTGTTGTGCTAAATAGGAGCAACAATATTCTTTACCCTTAGTAGAGTGTTATAAATAACATTGGCTAATCTATAGTTTGAATAGCATTGAAGACAGGTTAGGTAAAAAAAATACTAGCTCTCACTCTAGAGTTCTCTCTTCTCCCTCCAACTAAAGGCTAACATCTTGTGTCAAAACCTAAGACTATAAGCCAAATTGGGGGCTTTACCATGCACTATAAAGTCCTTTAATTTTACACCCTTCAAAATTTATTTCCCTATTTATTTGCACTCAACCCCTTGAATTACATTCTCATCCATGAAATAAAATGTGATTCTTACCATTTGTTGACTGATACAATACAATCTCAGATCTTACATGATCTCACAACAAGTATTAACATCTTAATTAACCAAATCAAGAAGTAAATGAAGTACAAGTTTTAAAATCATCACAACTTCTTCCAACATTAAAGAATAATAATTTGCATAACTTCCCTCCAATACTTAATCACTTATCATTTTAAGGAAAATGATAAAGAAAATAACTCAGAATTTAGGGAGAATACACAACCACACTTGAGTTTGAAAATAGAAATCATGTGCATAAATAAGAAGTTTAAATTAGAACCAAACGTAGTTACAAAGATAAAAAACTTATCTCAAATCGTCTCCACCAAGGTCTTGAAGTTCCTTTGAATATCTTCCTTCACTTGCAATACAAAATACAACTTAAAATAAAAAGAAAAGTGGGCAGCGGTGGAAGCGATGGATGGTAGCAGCGGCGTAGGTGGTGGTTGACACTGGACTGGTTTGGATGGATTCTCTCTTTTATGGAAGATCCAAGTCTTCTTTTATAATTTTCTAAAAGCTGCATTAATTTCTCTTTAAAATTTGTCTCCATTCAGTGAATCTTCTAGAAGTTGCCTCCTTTCAAAAGCAATTGAATGAATTTTCGTGTCCATTAACTATTTGCCACGTTTTCACCAAGGATTACTTCAAACACATGTTCAAAAATTTGTCTAAATTCAATGAATCATCAAATAACTACTTGTGACACTTAAGAGCAAGATACCTGACACTTAGGCACGACTCTCTCTGTTTAACTGGTGCGTAAGCGCCAGGCCTTGGAACTTAGGCGCCTCGGTTCATTTTTGCACCTTCTTCATTCTTGCTCCAATTTTGATTCTTTTTAACTCCTTTTACCATTTTTCATCCTTTTGATTTTACTAGTAAGAAAAACACATAAATACCTTTCTTTAAGGCGTAATATCTCAAATATGTGTATAAAATGTGTACATATATTTTAGGTGTATCATCAGCCAGACGTAATCAATGCTTATTCTGGTTGACCCAACAACATATGATCATTTTAATTTAAGCTGATTCCCTAAAATCTAGGGTTTCAATCTGTGACCATTTACTTTGAATATTTTCTCAATTTTAGGATCTTTGATATCCACAGCTCCATAGGGGCAAACTTTTATCATAATAAATGGGTCCATTCACATAGACTTGAGTTTTCCTAAAAAAATAATCTTAATCTTGCATTATATAACAAAACTTGTTGCCCTGGATCAAAATTTTTAGTAATAATCCTCCGATCATACCACATCATCATCTTTTTGTTATAAATCTTAGCACTTTCATAAGATTCATTCATTATCTCTTCAAGCTCACTTAATTGTAATAGTCTTTTCTCACCAGTATCTTTTAAAATATAATTGAATTCATTAATATACCAATATGATTTACACTAAAGTTCAAATAGTAAATTACAAGTGCTGCGAGGTGGATTTAGTATGTTAATTTTGTAAATATCTCTCAATATTTCAAAATACACACAATAGATACAATATTAAATATGCAAATTAATACAAAAAAAATAAATTTTATGAAAATAGTTCTATCTTTTAAAAGTCTTTAAACTTCCAAATCTCTTAAAAATAATGCAATTATACGTATCACTCAAGTAATAAAAGGCTCTAATGGAGTCATAGATTTTGATCCCACATGGAAGTTAGAAATGCCTATTAGTAATTTCTTAACCTTATAATGTAAACTACTATTTTAAACTACAAAAGTGAAGTGCTAAATTTGAATATAAAGCAGTAGAGTTAATGTTAAATAAAATGCAGTAAAAATGTAAAGTTAATAAAACTATTTGATAAACTTTTAAAAGTAAAATTACGAAAACTAAATGAAGTTTTTTTGACGAAGACTTCACATTTAGGAAAGCATCCTTCGCCTTTACANATATATATATATATATCATGGTGGCGGCTAGAATTTCTTTGCTAGAGTTTCTGCAACAATGAGGGTGGCTGGCGGCTACTCTTCGACGGTGGACTTTCCTGACTATCTGGTTTTGGTTGGGAGTAGCCTCCTGGGTCTTCCTGACCTTCTTGGAGGTTCTTCTACTGTTTTTTTGGTTTCCCAGGTTCTTTGGTGTTTGAATACTGGGGTTACTGTTCCATTGAACTTTTCTCTGTGCTGGTTATTTTGGAGTCTTGATGGTTTTGGTCTGTCTGTGGTGATTTTGTGTTGGCTTCTTTAGTAGCTATTTATTTGCTATTAAAGTTACAACCTCTCTCCGTGGTGATTGTGATTTTCATGGAAACTCCCATTGATTTGGACACCAATATACGAGGGTCCAAAGCCACATTTGTTGATGTGGTTGGAGAGAGTTCTACCTTCCAAAACTCTGTGGAACTGATGGCTTGCCCTACCTCCTTCCATGAGGGAGTTGACAATGGAGAACATCCTTATATTAAACAACTTTGTAGAAAATCAGGGAAACCTACAGCCATTTTCTCTGAATTTTAAATACACTCCCTTTCCACCTCATTCAAATTTATTCTAATTGGTAAATTCCAATATGGTTATCCAAAGATGGAAGCAATCAAAAAATACTTTGAGGATCTAAAACTCCTAAGTGACTGGAAGGTTAGTTTGGTGGATGGTAGGCATATGTCTATACATTTGTCTAGGAAAGAAGACTATACTAGACTTTTTTCCAAATAGATATTGTATATTAAAGGGATGGCAATGAAACTACTAAAATGGTCTCCAGACTTTGATCCTAGTCAGGAACCTCCCATTGTTCCTATTTGGTTCAAACTTCCAGGGCTAAAGCTACATTTCTTCCACCATCAAGTTCTTCTTACTATAGGAATAGCTTTGGGCAGACCTACGAAGCTTGATGTCCCAACTTACAATCTCTCAAGGCCATGAGCAGAATGTATCTTGGTGGAAAGGGACATTACCCTTCTAGAAGTGAATGCAATTTGGTTAGGAACTGCTCACAATGGTTACTGGAAAAAGATTGTAAAGGAACAAAAACCTTATTATTGCACTCACTATAAAATGTTTGGTCATTCCAATGTCAGATGTTTCAGACTCTACCCTAAGCTTAGAACAAACTCCAACTCACAAGGAACTTCTTCTCAACCACCTTTCCCCAAGCATTTAACATCCCATAATGTTGATAGTCAGAAACAACTTGTTCAAGGAATGCCTAAAGAAGGCCCAATTACAATCATGGATCCTAAGTGTATGGATAATTCACCCCAAATAGGGAAGCAATTGCCTACCTTTGATAATCTACTTTCCCCCAATACAACTTTTATGGAATATGTTGATCAAAGAACTCTCACAGATCCTCTGACAGAAGTGAATCCACTATGCCTATGGAAGGCCCTATTAGTATGGCACCTAAAGCATTTTCTACCCCAACAAAGCTGCTTCTTGAATCTGATAGCATTACTCTTGTGGAAGATGTAGTGGAACAGCTGGACAAATTGATCAAGGCCCAACCATCTAAGTCTACATTACCTTCTTAGGCAGTTACAAATTCTGCCAATAATGAAGCCACTGACCCTTGCAACATAAATCCACCATCAATTGCTGCTTTTCATAGAGATTTGGAGGAGGGATGACAGATACAAAATGCTAGGGAAAAGAAGAAACAAATTATCTTTCAACCCCAAAGAGAAATTGTGGTTATAGAAGCTGTCAGTTCCAACTACACAAGAAGAGAATCCCTCACAAGGCTTACAAGGGGGAGATATAAAATATCTCACGATGATTAACCTGCTCTGTTGGAATATTAGGGGAGTGGCTCACCCACTCTCTTTAAAAAGGTTTCTCCATCTCAATAGAAAACACAAAGTTTGGCACATTGCTATTCTTAAACCTATGGTTCATAAATACCCTCAAAAGGTGTTGACCCAATTTCATGGTTTCTTTCATTACTCCAACTATAAAAATAAAATTTAGATCCTCTATAGAAAGAAAATAACTTGGTCAGTTCTGATGGATAACTCACAGTTTTTCCATCTCAAATTTGAAGCTGCTGGCAAGTCTTGTTTCACAATCATTATTTATGTTGGATGTAACATGATTGCTAGAAGAGGTTCTCCTGGCCACTAAGAAGTTGGAACTCTTCCTTAAATAGAAAGCTGCCATTAACAAATTCATGGGAGGGGTAGGAATATAAAATACTACCATGCTTGCATTAACAGAAGAAAATGCAGCAACATTCGTAGGATTTAAGATGCTGAAGGCAATTGGATCAATGATTATGAGGTATTGCTAGAAATGTTGTAAATTTCTTTCAGAAATTTCTTACTGCCTCTCAAGTTAACCCAACACAAGTGGATCCACGGTTCTTCCAGGAGGACCTGAATTATACTCAGGCACTCTAACTAGCCTCCATTCCTACAGATTCTAAAATTTGGGAAGCTCTCAACAGCATTGACAGTTCTAAAGTAGATGGTCCTGATAGCTACACAGCTACATTCTATACAAAAGGATGGCCCATTATAAAAGAGGATGTGGTTGTAGCCATTCAAAGTTTCTTCCAAGGAACTCCCCTCCCCAACTACTTCTCTTCTTCTAGCTATGTGCTAATTCCCAAAGCTGTTGAAAGTAATAATTGGAACCAGTACAGGCCTATAAGTTTGACTTTTGTATTCAGCAAGATCATAAGTAAAATTAATGTGGCAAGGTTGCATCCTCATTTAAATCAGCTCATCAAACCAAACCAAAATACATTTTTTAAAGGAAGAACCATGACAATGTATTGTTGGCTCAGAAAATACTAATGGATATTGACCATCCATGCAAGGGGAAACGTAATTTACAAATGGGACCTTGGAAAAGCTTATGATTCTATTCATTGGTCCTTCATTTTAGACATCCTCAAAGTCAGAGGATTCTCTCTAGATTTTTGCACTCTCATTTCCAGATGGCTGCAGTTTAATTCACATTCTATTTTGCTCAGTGGATCCTCTCATAGCTTCTTCTCAGCATCTAGAGGAGTTCAGCAGGGAAACCCTCTCTCCCCTTCTATTTTTCATCCTGGCAATGGACTATTTCTCAACACTCTTAGACCATGCTTTAACTCAAAAATCCTTTGCAAGATTCCATCACAAATCTAATATGGAGGTCACCCACCTGATGTATGCAAGTGATGTCATTTTGTTCTCTAAAGCTAACAAAAATGCAGTCAAACTCATACACAAATGTCTGAAACAGTTCCAAGACACCTATGATATGATTGTATATACTTCTAAATGCCAACTTCTTTTTAGCTAACATACTAAACCTATAGCTAAACAATTGATTGGCAACTTTATTGGGTATTCTACTGCTGCCTCCCCCTTCAATTACCTTGGGGTGCCACTCATCAAAGGGCGAACTAAAAGGATACAGTTTGATGAAGTAATCACTAAAATCAATGCACAACTCAACTACTGGACAAATTCCTTTCTGTCAAACGGAGGGAGAATTACTCTATTGAAAAGTATCCTCACATCCTTCCCTTCCTACATTATCCAAGTGACAAATATGAAAAAGTCTACCCAATTGTTAATTAAGAGAAGCTTCAATAGATTTCTTTAGGTAGGCCAAAGGCAACAATTACATTGGGCAAGCTGGAAAAAGGCTACTAAACCCACTATTGCTAAGGGGACTGGGATTTAAAGGTTTATAGTAGCTTCAACAGGTCAGCATGTGTAAACAATGGCTAAAGTTTAGAATGCAAAACCCACAATGGGAAAAATTCATGATGGGAAAATACTGCAAGAACTCCCATCCTAATTTGGTTGAAAGGAAGTTGGGTGACTCATCTATATGGGTCAAATTACTTCAAATTAGGTAATAGGTTGAAAATATATTCCTTTGGGACCTTGGGAAGGGGATAATAGACTTCTGGCTGGATCAATGGTGTCCACAAGATCTTCTATTACCCATACCAACAAACTTTGATCCTAACCTGTTGGTTGCTGACTGTTGGAATTGTGACTCTTGGTCAGTGGAGAAACTCCTCTCAATGCTAGACTAAATTGCTAATGCCAGCATTTCTAGAATCCCCTTCAATTGAGAGCAGTAAGATAAATTAGTTATTAATTCTAGCAAACTTCAAAGTCTATCGGAGGCCATATATTCAAAATTATTCAGTTGGGAGGCTGTCCCTTGGGGTAAAGTTATCTGGAATAAATACATCACTCATTTTATGTCCTTCTTCATCTGGAGAACATTTTATAAACTTCTTCCTCTGGATGACCTACTTAAACTTAAGGGGCTGAGAAGACCTTCCAGATGCCATCTTTGCTTCAAGCCAGAAGAATCTATTCCTCATCTTTTCTTTCATTACATGTTTACTCAACATGTCTGGTCTGAAATACTCAAAGAATTGAACGTAAACCTATTAATTTTAGACTGGGACACCCTTTATTTTTGCTGGAATACATGGAACAAAATCAATATGAGCATCATCCCTTATGTGGCGGCTTGGTTCATTTAGATGGCTAGAAAAAAATCCAAATTTGAGGGCTTTTCTCCTTCAGAGCTTTTAATAGTGACACAATGTAAAACTTTTATTTGAAAACTTATTAAACATAAGAGATTTCCAGAAAACTGCTGTACCATTAGCTGGTCTCCACATAAAACCTATAAAGTCTCCAAAGTCTATTGAACCAAGCCTTCTAATCCCTGGATTAAAGAAAACATAGATTAGAGTTATACTGTAGCTGGAGCTAGCTTTGGGGGGGGTGTTTAGAAACAACAAAGGCTCCTGCAAACTATTTTTCCACAGCCCTATGACTGCTTAAAATGCACTAGAAATTGAAACTGATGCACAATGTTAGGAACTTCATATCGCTATTCAGATGAAAAGGTATTACATATTGGTTGAAACTGATTGTTTATTGCTCATCCAAATGGTAGAAGGAACCATATCACCTCCCTGACACATTCTCCAATTGTTCAAAACTATTCAAGTTTGTAGAAATCTTTGCCACCTCCAGTTAAGCTTCAATTACAGAGAAGGCAACATACCAGCTAATTGGCTAGTCAATCAGATGATACATTAGTCTCTTTTAGTCCCCCCCTCCTCTCACCTTTTTGTTAAAGGGAGACCTTTTACAGGCCCCCTATATCAGATCTGTACTTTTTTACTAGTTTTGCAATNACGCAGGCACGAAGATGATCGCAGAACTGTTGCCATATGAGACGCGAACGCAAA
Source organism: Phalaenopsis hybrid cultivar (assembly GCA_002079205.1). Lineage (NCBI taxonomy): Eukaryota > Viridiplantae > Streptophyta > Magnoliopsida > Asparagales > Orchidaceae > Phalaenopsis > Phalaenopsis hybrid cultivar. The sequence goes on along the minus strand of JXCR01138939.1, from coordinate 20,858 downwards.
TGCGAGAAGAAGCGACGCGAGTAATTCCTGAAGCCGAAAGACGCTAGGGTTCGCCATGTGGCGGAACCCTAGCAGAGCGGAATGGCAACATGCGAGGCTCGTAAAAAGACATCATATTCAATATATATATATATATATATATGTATGTATGTATATATAATTTTATGCCAAATATGAGATTTCCTATTCTTTAACTCTTCCAAGTGCATAAAGAACATTGGATAATCTAGAGTTTGGTCCCTAATTTTGTGGTTATGCTGGGAGGATACCAACTGCCACTCCACAGCTCCCACTACTCCCTCACCTGAGGGCTAACAATCTCGCATCAGTTTCCAATCAACTGGACTAAATTGGTTATTTTAATATGTCACATTAAAATCTCTAATTCTGCATCCAGCAAAGTATATGTCCCTATTTATTTGCACTCAACTTTTTGGATGACATCCTCTCCCATGAAATCAAATGTGATTCTAACTATATTTTTGAAATCATAGCCCTTTTAGAACATTTGTTTCTCAACGTATTTTAACAATTTAATTGGCCAGATCGAAACGTAAATGAAGATTGGAGTTCAAATCATCATAAATTATTGACATTTAAAACCTTACAAAACAAAATCAATTCTTCACAAAAACATATCTAAAAGTAGGGATAAAAATAAAGAAAACTACTCAAAATTTATGAGAAGGATACGATAAAACATGAATTTCATAAGTAAAAACAAGTTTACAAAACAAAAGAAATGAAAGACACAACTTATCTCATTGTCCTTCCCATGCAAATTCTAGAAGTTCTCTTCAAGCCTTTCTCTCCTTACAAGCACTATCAATTCTCTTTTAGAAGTGTGATGAAGAAGAAATCTCTCATCTTTTCTCTCCTCTTACAATCCTTGAAGAAAATTTTCAAGCCCTTGACTTTCTCTCTCTCTCTCTCTCTCTCTTTCTTTCACCCCCCTTGCACGCCACTTCAACATCTCTTTCACCCTAGACTTCCCTGTCTTTTATTAAAGGCTGCCTCCCTTCAAAAAGAATTCAAAATTCCCTCTAAAATTATATCCAAAAGTTAACTTTTTTGAACTCAAAAGACATGTCCATTTATCCAAGAGACATATCCCTTCGTAAAGAACCTTTCGAAGTGTCTAGATGCATTGAATCACTCCAAGGGGATTTTAAAACAAGTGTCCTTTTAAAAATTCATGTGAAATTTGTTCCAAACCTCCTTAATCCTCAAAAAGTCATCTCTGACGCATCTGGCGCCAGTTCTGGTGCATCTGGAGCCAGCTTGCTTAAGTCCACGCTGTTATGGGTTTTGGCGCGTCTGGCTCCAGTTCTGGTGCATATGGCGTCAGCTCTATGTAAAATGACACATCTAGCACCAGCTCTCTTAAAATGGTGCATCTGGCGCCAATCTGGTGCTAGAATTCCCAAAATTCGTTGTTTTTGGCTCCAAATTTCATCCTTGCCACTTTTGCTCCAAATGCCAAAAATTGATATAACTGCAACAAAAAAACATGAAAATACTCTTCTTTAAAGTGCAATATCACCAAAAAATAAGCATAAAATGTATACTTAAAATAACATATTATTGTATCAAAAACCCCCAAACTTAAATATTACTTGTCCTCAAGTGACACTTTTACTACATAAAAGCATATGGCTTAGGATAGAGATTAACTTATAACTCCTATACTTTAGTTTAATAAATAATATAGTAAAATTTAAGAAAAACCTTTATTAACTTAGATTCAAACTCAAAGTTTAAGAGTACATAGTAATCAAATTTATAATTTTTTAATCTCTAGTCATTTCAATAAAAATTACAGTTTGTCGTATGAAGGATACTTAGAACATTCATATGAAAAAGAACTTCATAAAAACTTTGCTAGTAATGCTAATGATACTTCAATACAAGTTTAGAAAATATAATAAAGTCTTTTCCTTAAGTTGATTCAAGTGAAGCCAATTTTTTATTAGGCATCTCCTCAAGCTTCTCCTCAATCATTTTTATTTTCTTTTCTTGTCCTCTTTTTTTTTTCTTTTTCTTTTAAGATCTTTTCATTCCTTTGTTTTACTTTTAGGATCTTTTTAATCTTTTTTTTTCTCTTTTTCAAGCAAGGATTACTATATCTAGATAGCCTTTAATAATTTTCAACTTCACTATCCCCTTCTTAAATTCAAAACTCCTTACCATTCTTCACCTTATATATTCATATTAGTTTATGACTTCTCATAAAGCTTCATTCATTTCTTCTTACATAAAACTCCAAAGTTCTTAATACATCAAAAATACAATTTCCTTTGCTTTAAATAGAAAAACATAGTCTTATCTTTTCATACCAAATATATTTAACTTAAAAATTGACCTTCATTAGTAAAAAAATTTGCCTAAATTTACCATAATATTCATAAACATAAGTATTGTCATTTAAAGTTAAATCTTAATATCCCAAGTCATGTTAAATTAATTTTAAAAATATAGTTAATTGAGGACAAAAAAAATTTAGTTTACTTCTTTTTAAAAGAAAATTTTCTTTCCCCCAAACTTAATTTTTTAAGTGATTTAAAAATGTGTTAGTACAAAATGTAGTTGGTGAAAGAAAACAGTAAAAGCATAAAAATAAAAACTAACCTGTAGAGGATTTATGAGTTTGAATTGTTCTCTAGTATACTGCAGGTACCAACTTTAAAAATACATACAAGCTTTAAAGCATTAAATAAAACATAATATAGTCTAAAGGATTTGCTGAAAATTAAAAACAAAAATAAAAACTAAAAATGCAAGAAAAGTAAAAATCTACAATTACTATTACAATTTAGGCCCACAACACAAAAATGAAATTTTTTACCACAAATTTTTCAAATGACATCAAATAACAACATAATAACAAACAAACTCAAAAGAATATCAGTCCTCATCGACTTACTCATCATTGTCATCTTTTTCTTCTTCTTCTTCTTCATCACCATGAATAGGAGCAAAAGGTGTGAAACTGGGGCAAGTTGGAAATTCCACATTGTATTCACCCCTAAGATATCTAACCATAGCTTCCTCAAAAGCTATATCATGGTGAGCTCTCCTATGTTTATACTCTTCATTATAAGCATTTCTTGCTCCAAGTTCTCCAAACTGATTATGCATATTAGCTTATCTATTTATTGAATCATAAGCCACTCCATAATATTTTCAAGTGAAGCAGAGCGAGATGTAGAGGCACCTGCAGCTGATGTACTATAAGTACTTCCACTTTTAGACTCAATAAATGATTCTACTCTTTGAACCATATGCTTCCAATAATATTTTGTGGTTGTAGCCTTTCCTCATTTCTATGGAGTCTACTCCTGATTTCTCACATAAAGTGAGAATCAGGGAAGGGTAACCCAAGCCACTGGCTATAATCCGAGCTTGATGAATAATGAGAGCACCAACATCCACTGCCTTCATTTTATGAATGCATAAGTTTAGCACAACTCTATCTTTTTTTACATCAGTGAGATGATTTTTTGGTAGTAATTTGGCAGAGATGAAGTGGTGGCATACCTTTGACTGAATAGTCATCATGTAAGAGGAAAAGTTAACTTTCTTATTATCTTTAATCCTTCATTAGTCAGAAAAGCAATCACTTCATCCAGTGATGAATCAGTCATCATGAATGCAACGTATTTGCAATGGAATACATTTCTTAGCCCATAAAAAGCATTGATCCTTTTCTTAGAAAAATAAACTTGATTACCTCTCACAAGGATGTGATCGTCAGTGGTAAACCTCAAGTTGGCATAAGACTCCTGAATCATTGGTACAACACCATTATAGTGAAGCAACAAAACCATTCCCAATTTCTGGCGACGATCAACCTCTCGATCTCACCGCCTAGGTTAACAAATGCCTATTCTTGGATCAACTTTTTTAATTCTATTTGAGTTTTATAACAATGTTGGGCTTTAAAATTGAAAAATCTTCTTGCGTCAAAATCATATGTCGGCTTTCCTCTCTTTGCTCGTGGAGCCATTGGAATTTCATGAAACATGCTAGTTGTATTGAAGACAGTTTAGTACATATGTTCAAGAAACATGCTTGAATTGGGGAAGATTCAAATGATGAATTTCTCGACCCTTCTATAACTTGTAAGTGCACTACCAATCTATGGGAGATATCCAGGAGAATGAGAGAGAAGAAGATGTTTGAACTTTGTGCACGGAATATTTTGTTTAGTACTGTTTGTTTGTGTTAATATGTTATGTTGGATTGTTTTTACTTTTACTGTTAAATGTTATCGATGTTTGTATTTAGTATTTTGATGTTTAGATTTCAGTGTTAGGATGTTTGGTTTTCTTTGGACACTGAATTAAACGTTTGTTGGCTTGAAAAACGTACTAGTTGTATTGAAGATGGTTTGGTACGTATGTTCAAGAAACATGCTTGAATTGGGGAATATTCAACTGATGAACTTCTCAACCCTTCTACAACCTGTAAGTGCACTACCAATCTATGGGAGATATCCAGGAGAACGAGAGAGAAGAAGATGTTTGAACTTTGTGCATGGAATATTTTGTTTAGTACTGCTTGTTTGTGTTAATATGTTATGTTGGATTGCATTTACTTTTGCTGTTAAATGTTATCTATGTTTGTATTTAGTATTTTGATGTTTAGATTTCAGTGTTAGGATGTTTGCTTTGCTTTGGACACTAAATTAAACGTTTGTTGGCTTGAAAAATGTTAGCTTATAATAGCACAAATTTTATATATAAAAGTGAGCTTTGTGTTGTTTGTGAAAGTTTGGTGTTAGAGTAATGTTAAATTATTATTACAAATGTTTATTTTTGTTTATTAGAGGAGGACGTAAAGTGGTAAGCAACAGATTTTTGCAGAAAATGAAATTTGGAAAATTAAGGTGTTGGAGGTGACACATGATGCGCCAGATTTTGCGGTAGATGCGACAAAGTCCCAAAAACACCAGATTGCATAAAAAACTATGAAATTGCACAGTAAAACTCCATTTTTACTGCTTAGGTCATCTCCTACCTCTAAACCGTGACCTAGAGCTTCACATTGTGTACGTTAGAAAATATTTTGGAGGCCAAAGGTCTTAGATTTCATCTTCTCTTGGTAAGAGCTTCAATTTAATCTACCAGTTTTTTATTTTCACCATGGATTTTTCCTACATTATGGAAGATCAAAAATTTGAGATTTTTGATGAAAAAGCTTGAAGAAAACTTGTGATAAAAAATTCCTTACCAAATAATCTTACTTTGGGAGTTAGATTTTTTATTTTGTAATTTATTTGGATTTTATTTGAATTTTCATGAAATTCCAATGGCTCTATGAGCAAAGAGAGGAAAGCCGACATATGATTTTGACGCAAGAAGATTTTTTAATTTTAAAGCCCAACATTGTTATAAAACTCAAATAGAATCAAAAAAGTTGATCCAACAACAAACATTTGTTAACCCAGGTGGCGAGATCAAAAGGTTGATCGTCGCCAGAAATTGGGAATGGTTTTGTTGCTTCACTATAGTGGTGTTGTACCAATGATTCTGAAATTTTATGCCAACTTGAGGTTTACCACTGATGATCACATCCTGGTGAGAGGTAATCAAGTTTACTTTTCTAAGAAAAGGATCAATGCTTTTTATGGGCTAAGAAATGTATTCCATTGCAAATACGTTGCATTCGTGATGACTGATTCATCACTGGATGAAGTGATTGCTTTTCTGAGCATGTTTCTTGAACATACGTACCAAACCGTCTTCAATACAACTAGTATGTTCAAAATGTTCTTTAAATCTCAAATCCAGATGATCCAACAATTTAGAGACATTCCCAATTGCATGCATAAGGTTCTATACCTCTTTTTCTATCTTCTTAATCCTTTTGAATAGTACATTTGAACTGGATTACAACTGAATAGGTGATGAAATCTTGGATGCTTGATCCATCAATACATTCATATCGTTCTCATCTCTCATTCCAATATTGAATGCAGTGGATTATGTTTAAAAATGGATAGAAGCAATCTTTTTACCTCGATGTGATTCTCGGAGTGCTTTGAAATTTTTAATTAATATATATATCTGCATGAAGATATAAATTGTCCCATAAAATCCAATTCCCATGCATACAAAATTTCAATTTTCAAATTAAAATTTAGAGGCATTTCACTTCTTTTTAAAATATTAATTACTCTCTGACATTGATCACACACACACACACACATAGATATTTATATATATATA